>JARBDR010000297.1:0-115604 GCA_029721355.1 Tegillarca granosa | reverse complement strand
TATGTGACAGGTTTCTTTTAAAAATTTACTTTACTACCTGATGTCCCCAGTTGGATGTGTATCCTTATGTGACAGGTTTCTTGTGAATATGTACTTTACTACCTGATGTTCCCAGTTGGATGTGTCTCTTTATGTGACAGGTTTCTTGTGAATATGTACTTTACTCCCTGTTGTCCCCAGTTGGTTGTGTATCCTTATGTGAAAGGTGTATTATAAATATGTTCTTTACTACCTGGTGTCCCCAGTTGGTTGTGTATCCTTATGGGACAGGTTTCTTGTAATATGTACTTACTACCTGATGTCCCCAGTTGGTTATGTATCCATATGTGTCACGTTTCTTGTAAATATGTATTTTACTACCTGGTGTCCCCAGTTGGTTGTGTAACCTTATGTGACAGGTGTATTGTAAATATGTACTTTACTACCTGATGTCCCCAGTTGGATGTGTAAGCTTATGTGAATGGTGTATTGTAAATATGTACTTTTACTACTCGGTGTCCCCAGTTGGTTGTGTATCCTTATGTGATAGGTTTCTTGTGAATATATACTTTACTACCTGGTGTCCCCAGTTGATGTGTATCCTTATGTGACAGGTGAATTGTAAATATGTACTTTACTACCTGGTATCCCCAGTTGGATGTGTATCCTTATGTGACAGGTGTATTGTAAATATGTACTTTACTACCTGATGTCCCCAGTTGGTTGTGTATCCTCATGTGATAGGTTTCTTGTGAATGTGTACTTTACTACCTGGTGTCCCCAGTTGGTTGTGTATCCTTATGTGAGAGGTTTCTTGTGAATATGTACTTTACTACCTGGTGTCCCCAGTTGGATGTGTATCCTTATGTGACAAGTTTCTTGTGAATATGTACTTTACTACTCGGTGTTTCCAGTTGGTTGTGTATTTTTATGTGACAGGTGTCTTGTGAATATGTACTTTACTACCTGATGTCCCCAGTTGGATGTGTATCTTTAGGTGACAGGTTTCTTGTGAATATGTACTTTACTAACTGATGTCCCCAGTTGGATGTGTATCTTTATGTGATAGGTTTCTTGTGAATATATACTTTACTACCTGATATCCCCAGATGGTTGTGTATCCTTATGTGACAGGTTTCTTGCGAATACTTACTTTACTTCCTGGTGTCCCAGTTGGTTGAGTATCCTTATGCGATAGTTTTCTTGTGAATATGTACTTTACTACCTGGTGTCCCTAGTTGGATGTGTATCCTTATGTGATAGGTTTCTTGTGAATATGTACTTTACTACCTGGTGTCCCCAGTTGGATGTGTATTTTTATGTGACAGGTTTCTTGTGAATATGTACTTTACTACCTGATGTCCCCAGTTGGATGTGTATCCTTAGGTGACAGGTTTCTTATGAATATGTACTTTATTGCCTGATGTCTCGAGTTGGATGTGTATCCTTATGTGATAGGTTTCTTTTGAATATGTACTTTACTACCTGATGTCCCCAGTTGGTTGTGTATCCTTATGTGACAGGTTTCTTGCGAATATTTACTTTACTTCCTGGTGTCCCCAGTTGGTTGTGTATCCTTATGTGACAGTTTTCTTGTGAATATGTACTTTACTAACTGATGTCCCCAGTTGGTTGTGTATCCTTATGTGATAGCTTTCTTGTGAATATGTACTTTACTACCTGGTGTCCCCAGTTGGTTGCGTATCCTTATGTGACAGGTTTCTTGTGAATATGTACTTTACTACTCGGTGTCTCCATTTGGATGTATATCCTTAGGTGACAGGTTTCTTGTGAATATGTACTTTACTACCTGATGTCCCCAGTTGGATGTGTATCCTTATGTGACAGGTTTCTTTTAAAAATTTACTTTACTACCTGATATCTCAATTTGGATGTGTATCCTTATGTGGCAAGTTTCTTCTAAATATGTACTTTACTACCTGATGTCCCCAGTTGGTTGAGTATCCTTATGTGATAGGTTTCTTGTGAATATGTACTTTACTACCTGGTGTCTCCAGTTGGATGTGTATCCTTATGTGACAGGTTTCTTGTGAATATGTACTTTACTACTTGGTGTCCCCAGTTTGATGTGTATTTTTATGTGACAGGTTTCTTGTGAATATGTACTTTACTACATGATATCCACAGTTGGTTGTGTATCCTTATGTGACAGCTTTCTTGCGAATATTTACTTTACTTCCTTGTTTCTCCAGTTGGTTGTGTATCCTTGTGTGACAGGTTTCTTGTGAATATGTACTTTACTACTTGGTGTCCCCAGTTTGATGTGTATTTTTATGTGACAGGTTTCTTGTGAATATGTACTTCACTACTCGGTGTCCTCATTTGGATGTGTATTTTTATGTGACAGGTTTCTTGTGAATATGTACTTTACTACCTGATGTCCCCAGTTGGATGTGTATCCTTAGTTGACAGGTTTCTTGTGAATATGTACTTTACTACCTGATGTCCCCAGTTGGTTGTGTATCCTTATGTGACAGGTTTCTTGCGAATATTTACTTTACTTCCTGGTGTCCCCAGTTGGTTGTGTATACTTATGTGACAGGTTTCTTTTAAAAATTTACTTTACTACCTGATGTCCCCAGTTGGATGTGTATCCTTATGTGACAGGTTTCTTGTGAATATGTACTTTACTACCTGATGTCCCCAGTTGGTTGTGTTTCTTATGTGACAGGTTTCTTGTGAATATGTACTTTACTCCCTGTTGTCCCCAGTTGGTTGTGTATCCTTATGTGAAAGGTGTATTATAAATATGTTCTTTACTACCTGGTGTCCCCAGTTGGTTGTGTATCCTTATGGGATAGGTTTCTTGTAAATATGTACTTTACTACCTGATGTCCCCAGTTGGTTATGTATCCATATGTGTCACGTTTCTTGTAAATATGTATTTTACTACCTGGTGTCCCCAGTTGGTTGTGTAACCTTATGTGACAGGTGTATTGTAAATATGTACTTTACTACCTGGTGTCCCCAGTTGGATGTGTATCCTTATGTGACAGGTTTCTTGTGAATATGTACTTTACTTCCTGATGTCCCCAGTTGGTTGTGTTTCTTATGTGACAGGTTTCTTGTGAATATGTACTTTACTACCTGGTGTCCCCAGTTGGATGTGTATCCTTATGTGACAGGTGAATTGTAAATATGTACTTTACTACCTGGTATCCCCAGTTGGATGTGTATCCTTATGTGACAGGTGTATTGTAAATATGTACTTTACTACCTGATGTCCCCAGTTGGTTGTGTATCCTCATGTGATAGGTTTCTTGTGAATATGTACTTTACTATCTGGTGTCCCCAGTTGGTTGTGTATCCTTATGTGATAGGTTTCTTGTGAATATGTACTTTACTACCTGGTGTCCCCAGTTGGATGTGTATCCTTATGTGACAAGTTTCTTGTGAATATGTACTTTACTACTCGGTGTTTCCAGTTGGTTGTGTATTTTTATGTGACAGGTGTCTTGTGAATATGTACTTTACTACCTGATGTCCCCAGTTGGATGTGTATCCTTAGGTGACAGGTTTCTTGTGAATATGTACTTTACTAACTGATGTCCCCAGTTGGATATGTATCTTTATGTGATAGGTTTCTTGTGAATATATACTTTACTACCTGATATCCCCAGATGGTTGTGTATCCTTATGTGACAGGTTTCTTGCGAATACTTACTTTACTTCCTGGTGTCCCCAGTTGGTTGAGTATCCTTATGCGATAGTTTTCTTGTGAATATGTACTTTACTACCTGGTGTCCCTAGTTGGATGTGTATCCTTATGTGATAGGTTTCTTGTGAATATGTACTTTACTACTCGGTGTCCCCAGTTGGATGTGTATTTTTATGTGACAGGTTTCTTGTGAATATGTACTTTACTACCTGATGTCCCCAGTTGGATGTGTATCCTTAGGTGACAGGTTTCTAATGAATATGTACTTTATTGCCTGATGTCTCGAGTTGGATGTGTATCCTTATGTGATAGGTTTCTTTTGAATATGTACTTTACTACCTGATGTCCCCAGTTGGTTGTGTATCCTTATGTGACAGGTTTCTTGCGAAAATTTACTTTACTTCCTGGTGTCCCCAGTTGGTTGTGTATCCTTATGTGACAGTTTTCTTGTGAATATGTACTTTACTACCTGATGTCCCCAGTTGGTTGTGTATCCTTATGTGATAGCTTTCTTGTGAATATGTACTTTACTACCTGGTGTCCCCAGTTGGTTGCGTATCCTTATGTGACAGGTTTCTTTTGAATATGTACTTTACTACTCGGTGTCTCCATTTGGATGTATATCCTTAGGTGACAGGTTTCTTGTGAATATGTACTTTACTACCTGATGTCCCCAGTTGGATGTGTATCCTTATGTGACAGGTTTCTTTTAAAAATTTACTTCACTACCTGATGTCTCCATTTGGATGTGTATCCTTATGTGGCAGGTTTCTTCTAAATATGTACTTTACTACCTGATGTCCCCAGTTGGTTGAGTATCCTTATGTGATAGGTTTCTTGTGAATATGTAGTTTACTACCTGGTGTCTCCAGTTGGATGTGTATCCTTATGTGACAGGTTTCTTGTGAATATGTACTTTACTACTTGGTGTCCCAAGTTTGATGTGTATTTTTATGTGACAGGTTTCTTGTGAATATGTACTTTACTACATGATATCCACAGTTGGTTGTGTATCCTTATGTGACAGCTTTCTTGCGAATATTTACTTTACTTCCTGGTTTCTCCAGTTGGTTGTGTATCCTTGTGTGACAGGTTTCTTGTGAATATGTACTCTACTACTCGGTTTCCCCAGTTGGATGTGTATCCTTATGTGACAGGTTTCTTGTGAATATGTATTTCACTACTCGGTGTCCTCATTTGGATGTGTATTTTTATGTGACAGGTTTCTTGTGAATATGTACTTTACTACCTGATGTCCCCAGTTAGATGTGTATCCTTAGTTGACAGGTTTCTTGTGAATATGTACTTTACTACCTGATGTCCCGAGTTGGATGTGTATCCTTATGTGATAGGTTTCTTGTGAATATGTACTTCACTACCTGATGTCCCCAGTTGGTTGTGTATCCTTATGTGACAGGTTTCTTGCGAATATTTACTTTACTTCCTGGTGTCCCCAGTTGGTTGTGTATACTTATGTGACAGGTTTCTTTTAAAAATTTACTTTACTACCTGATGTCCCCAGTTGGATGTGTATCCTTATGTGACAGGTTTCTTGTGAATATGTACTTTACTACCTGATGTCCCCAGTTGGTTGTGTTTCTTATGTGACAGGTTTCTTGTGAATATGTACTTTACTCCCTGTTGTCCCCAGTTGGTTGTGTATCCTTATGTGAAAGGTGTATTATAAATATGTTCTTTACTACCTGGTGTCCCCAGTTGGTTGTGTATCCTTATGGGACAGGTTTCTTGTAAATATGTACTTTACTACCTGATGTCCCCAGTTGGTTATGTATCCATATGTGTCACGTTTCTTGTAAATATGTATTTTACTAAATGGTGTCCCCAGTTGGTTGTGTAACCTTATGTGACAGGTGTATTGTAAATATGTACTTTACTACCTGATGTCCCCAGTTGGATGTGTAAGCTAATGTGACTGGTGTATTGTAAATATGTACTTTTACTACTCGGTGTCCCCAGTTGGTTGTGTATCCTTATGTGATAGGTTTCTTGTGAATATGTACTTTACTACCTGGTGTCCCCAGTTGGATGTGTATCCTTATGTGACAGGTGAATTGTAAATATGTACTTTACTACCTGGTATCCCCAGTTGGATGTGTATCCTTATGTGACAGGTGTATTGTAAATATGTACTTTACTACCTGATGTCCCCAGTTGGTTGTGTATCCTCATGTGATAGGTTTCTTGTGAATATGTACTTTTCTACCTGGTGTCCCCAGTTTGTTGTGTATCCTTATGTGACAGGTTTCTTGTGAATATGTACTTTACTACTCGGTGTTTCCAGTTGGTTGTGTATTTTTATGTGACAGGTGTCTTGTGAATATGTAATTTACTACCTGATGTCCCCAGTTGGATGTGTATCCTTAGGTGACAGGTTTCTTGTGAATATGTACTTTACTAACTGATGTCCCCAGTTGGATGTGTATCCTTATGTGATAGGTTTCTTGTGAATATATACTTTACTACCTGATATCCCCAGATGGTTGTGTATCCTTATGTGACAGGTTTCTTGCGAATACTTACTTTACTTCCTGGTGTCCCCAGTTGGTTGAGTATCCTTATGTGATAGGTTTCTTGTGAATATGTACTTTACTACCTGGTGTCCCTAGTTGGATGTGTATCCTTATGTGATAGGTTTCTTGTGAATATGTACTTTACTACTCGGTGTCCCCAGTTGGATGTGTATTTTTATGTGACAGGTTTCTTGTGAATATGTACTTTACTACCTGATGTCCCCAGTTGGATGTGTATCCTTAGGTGACAGGTTTCTTATGAATATGTACTTTATTGCCTGATGTCTCGAGTTGGATGTGTATCCTTATGTGATAGGTTTCTTTTGAATATGTACTTTACTACCTGATGTCCCCAGTTGGTTGTGTATCCTTATGTGACAGGTTTCTTGCGAATATTTACTTTACTTCCTGGTGTCCCCAGTTGGTTGTGTATCCTTATGTGACAGTTTTCTTGTGAATATGTACTTTACTAACTGATGTCCCCAGTTGGTTGTGTATCCTTATGTGATAGGTTTCATGTGAATATGTACTTTACTACCTGGTGTCCCCAGTTGGTTGCGTATCCTTATGTGACAGGTTTCTTGTGAATATGTACTTTACTACTCGGTTTCTCCATTTGGATGTATATCCTTAGGTGACAGGTTTCTTGTGAATATGTACTTTACTACCTGATGTCCACAGTTGGATGTGTATCCTTATGTGACAGGTTTCTTTTAAAAATTTACTTTACTACCTGATGTCTCCATTTGGATGTGTATCCTTATGTGGCAGGTTTCTTCTAAATATGTACTTTACTACCTGTTGTCCCCAGTTGGTTGTGTATCCTTATGTGACAGGTGTATTGTAAATATGTTCTTTACTACCTGTTGTCCCCAGTTGGTTGTGTATCCTTATGTGAAAGGTGTATTATAAATATGTTCTTTACTACCTGTTGTCCCCAGTTGGTTGTGTATCCTTATGTGACAGGTTTCTTGTAAATATGTACTTTACTACCTGATGTCCCCAGTTGGTTATGTATCCATATGTGTCACGTTTCTTGTAAATATGTATTTTACTACCTGGTGTCCCCAGTTGGTTGTGTAACCTTATGTGACAGGTGTATTGTAAGTATGTACTTTACTACCTGATGTCCCCAGTTGGATGTGTATCCTTATGTGACTGGTGTATTGTAAATATGTACTTTTACTACCTGGTGTCCCCAGTTGGATATATATCCTTATGTGACAGGTGTATTGTAAATATGTACTTTACTACCTGGTATCCCCAGTTGCATGTGTATCCTTATGTGACAGGTGTATTGTAAATATGTACTTTACTAACTGATGTCCCCAGTTGGATGTGTATCCTTTGTTGACAGGTTTCTTGTAAATATGTACTTTACTACCTGATGTCCCGAGTTGGATGTGCATCCTTATGTGATAGGTTTCTTCTGAATATGTACTTTACTACCTGATGTACCCAGTTGGCTGTGTATCCTTATGTGACAGCTTTCTTGCGAATATTTATTCTACTTCCTGGTGTCCCCAGTTGGTTGTGTATACTTATGTGACAGGTTTCTTGTAAATATGTACTTTACTACCTGATGTCCCCAGTTGGTTGTGTATCCTTATGTGATAGGTTTCTTGTGAATATGTACTTTACTACCTGGTGTCCCCAGTTGGTTGTATATCCTTATCTGACAGGTTTCTTGTGAATATGTACTTTACTACACGGTGTCCCCAGTTGGATGTGTATCCTTAGGTGACAGGTTTCTTGTGAATATGTACTTTACTACCTGATGTCCCCAGTTGCATGTGTATCCTTATGTGACAGGTTTCTTTTAAAAATTTACTTTACTACCTGATGTCCCCAGTTTGATGTATATCCTTATGTGACAGGTTTCTTGTGAATATGTACTTTACTACCTGATGTCCCCAGTTGGTTGTGTATCCTTATGTGATAGGTTTCTTGTGAATATATACTTTACTGCCTGGTGTCCCCAATTGGATGTGTATCCTTATGTGACAGGTTTCTTGTGAATATGTAATTTACTACCTGATGTCCCCAGTTGGATGTGTAGCCTTATGTGATAGGTTTCTTGTAAATATGCACTTTACTACCTGATGTCCCCAGTTGGTTGTGTATCCTTATGTGATAGGTTTCTTGTGAATATGTACTTTACTACCTGGTGTCTCCAGTTGGATGTGTATCTTAATGTGACAGGTTTCTTGTGAATATGTACTTTACTACTCGGTGTCCCCAGTTTGATGTGTATTTTTATGTGACAAGTTTCTTGTGAATATGTACTTTACTACCTGATGTCTCTAGTTGGTTGTGTATCCTTATGTGACAGGTTTCTTGTGAATATGTACTTTACTACTCGGTGTCCCCAGTTTGATGTCTATTTTTATGTGACAGGTTTCTTGTGAATATGTATTTTACTACCTGGTGTCTCCAGTTGGATGTGTTTCCTTATGTGACAGGTTTCTTGTGAATATGTACTTTACTACTCGGTGTCCCCAGTTTGTTGTGTATTTTATGTGACAGGTTTCTTGTGAATATGTACTTTACTACCTGATGTTCCGAATTGGTTGTGTATCCTTATGTGATAGGTTTCTTGTGAATATGTACTTTATTACCTGGTGTCCCCAATTGGATGTGTATCCTTATGTGACAGGTTTCTTGTGAATATGTAATTTACTACCTGATGTCCCCAGTTGGATGTGTATCCTTATGTGATAGGTTTCTTGTAAATATGCACTTTACTACCTGATGTCCCAAGTTGGTTGAGTATCCTTATGTGATAGGTTTCTTGTGAATATGTACTTTACTACCTGGTGTCTCCAGTTGGATGTGTATCCTTATGTGACAGGTTTCTTGTGAATATGTACTTTACTACTTGGTGTCCCCAGTTTGATGTGTATTTTTATGTGACAGGTTTCTTGTGAATATGTACTTTACTACATGATATCCACAGTTGGTTGTGTATCCTTATGTGACAGCTTTCTTGCGAATATTTACTTTACTTCCTGGTTTCTCCAGTTGGTTGTATATCCTTATGTGGCAGGTTTCTTTTGAATATGTACTTTACTACCTGATGTCCCCAGTTGGTTGTGTACCCTTATGTGATAGGTTTCTTGTGAATATGTACTTTACTACCTGGTGTCCCCAGTTGGATGTGTATCCTTATGTGATAGGTTTCTTGTGAATATGTACTTTACTACTCGGTGTCCTCATTTGGATATGTATTTTTATGTGACAGGTTTCTTGTGAATATGTACTTTACTACCTGATGTCCCCAGTTGGATGTGTATCCTTACTTGACAGGTTTCTTGTGAATATGTACTTTACTACCTGATGTCCCGAGTTGGATGTGTATCCTTATGTGATAGGTTTCTTGTGAATATGTACTTTACAACCTGATGTCCCCAGTTGGCTGTGTATCCTTATGTGACAGGTTTCTTGCGAATATTGACTTTACTTCCTGGAGTCCCCAGTTGGTTGTGTATACTTATGTGACAGGTTTCTTCTGAATATGTACTTTACTACCTGGTGTCCCCAGTTGGTTGTGTATCCTTATGTGACAGGTTTCTTGTGAATATGTACTTTACTACCTGATGTCCCCAGTTGGTTGTGTATCCTTATGTGACAGGTTTCTTGTAAATATGTACTTTACTACCTGATCTCTCCAGTTGGTTGTGTATCCTTATGTGACAGGTTTCTTGTGAATATGTACTTTACTCCCTGTTGTCCCCAGTTGGTTGTGTATCCTTATGTGAAAGGTGTATTATAAATATGTTCTTTACTACCTGGTGTCCCCAGTTGGTTGTGTATCCTTATGGGACAGGTTTCTTGTAAATATGTACTTTACTACCTGATGTCCCCAGTTGGTTATGTATCCATATGTGTCACGTTTCTTGTAAATATGTATTTTACTACCTGGTGTCCCCAGTTGGTTTTGTAACCTTATGTAACAGGTGTATTGTAAATATGTACTTTACTACCTGATGTCCCCAGTTGGATGTGTATCCTTATGTGACTGGTGTATTGTAAATATGTACTTTTACTACTCGGTGTCCCCAGTTGGTTCTGTATCCTTATGTGATAGGTTTCTTGTGAATATGTACTTACTACCTGGTGTCCCCAGTTGGATGTGTATCCTTATGTGACAGGTGAATTGTAAATATATACTTTACTACCTGGTATCCCCAGTTGGATGTGTATCCTTATGTGACAGGTGTATTGTAAATATGTAAATAACTACCTGATGTCCACAGTTGGTTGTGTATCCTTATGTGACAGGTTTCTTGCGAATATTTACTTTACTAGTTGGTTGTGTATCCTTATGTGATAGGTTTCTTGTGAATATGTACTTTACTACCTGGTGTCCCCAGTTGGATGTGTATCCTTATGTGATAGGTTTCTTGTGAATATGTACTTTACTACTCGGTGTCCTCATTTGGATGTGTATTTTTATGTGACAGGTTTCTTGTGAATATGTACTTTACTACCTGTTGTCCCCAGTTGGTTGTGTATCCTTAGTTGACAGGTTTCTTGTGAATATGTACTTTACTTCCTGGTGTCCTCAGTTGGATGTGTATCCTTATGTGATAGGTTTTTGTGAATATGTACTTTACTACTCGGTGTCCCCAGTTGGATGTGTATTTTTATGTGACAGGTTTCTTGTGAATATGTACTTTACTACCTGATGTCCCCAGTTGGATGTGTATTTTTATGTGACAGGTTTCTTGTGAATATGTACTTTACTACTCGGTGTCCTCATTTGGATGTGTATTTTTATGTGACAGGTTTCTTGTGAATATGTACTTTACTACCTGTTGTCCCCAGTTGGTTGTGTATCCTTAGTTGACAGGTTTCTTGTGAATATGTACTTTACTTCCTGGTGTCCTCAGTTGGATGTGTATCCTTATGTGATAGGTTTTTGTGAATATGTACTTTACTACTCGGTGTCCCCAGTTGGATGTGTATTTTTATGTGACAGGTTTCTTGTGAATATGTACTTTACTACCTGATGTCCCCAGTTGGATGTGTATTTTATGTGACAGGTTTCTTGTGAATATGTACTTTACTACCTGATGTCCCCAGTTGGATGTGTATCCTTAGGTGACAGGTTTCTTGTGAATATGTACTTTACTAACTGATGTCCCCAGTTGGATGTGTATCCTTATGTGATAGGTTTCTTGTGAATATATACTTTACTACCTGATATCCCCAGATGGTTGTGTATCCTTATGTGACAGGTTTCTTATAAATACTTACTTTACTTCCTGGTGTCCCCAGTTGGTTGTGTATCCTTATGCGGTAGGTTTCTTGTGAATATGTACTTTACTACCAGGTGTCCCTAGTTGGATGTGTATCCTTATGTGATAGGTTTCTTGTGAATATGTACTTTACTACTCGGTGTCCCCAGTTGGATGTGTATTTTTATGTGACAGGTTTCTTGTGAATATGTACTTTACTACCTGATGTCCCCAGTTGGATGTGTATCCTTATGTGACAGGTTTCTTATGAATACGTACTTTATTGCCTGATGTCCCGAGTTGGATGTGTATCCTTATATGATAGGTTTCTTTTGAATATGTACTTTACTACCTGATGTCCCCAGTTGGTTGTGTATCCTTATGTGACAAGTTTCTTGCGAATATTTACTTTACTTCCTGGTGTCCCAGTTGGTTGTGTATCCTTATGTGACAGTTTTCTTGTGAATATGTACTTTACTAACTGATGTCCCCAGTTGGTTGTGTATCCTTATGTGATAGGTTTCTTGTAAATATGTACTTTACTACCTGATGTCCCCAGTTGGTTGTGTATCCTTATGTGATAGGTTTCTTGTGAATATGTACTTTACTACCTGGTGTCCCCAGTTGGATGTGTATCCTTATGTGACAGGTTTCTTGTGAATATGTACTTTACTACTAGGTGTCCCCAGTTTGATGTGTATTTTTATGAGACAGGTTTCTTGTGAATATGTACTTTACTACCTGGTGTCCCCAGTTGGATGTGTATCGTTATGTGACAAGTTTCTTGTGAATATGTACTTTTCTACTCGGTGACCTCAGTTGCATGTGTATTTTTATGTGACAGGTTTCTTGTGAATATGTACTTTACTACCTGATTTCCCGAGTTGGATGTGTATCCTTATGTGACAGGTTTCTTGTGAATATGTACTTTACAACCTGATGTCCCCAGTTGGTTGTGTATCCTTATGTGACAGGTTTCTTGTAAATATGTACTTTTCAACCTGATGTCCCCAGTTGGATGTGTATCCTTATGTGACAGGTTTCTTTTAAAAATTTACTTTACTACCTGATGTCCCCAGTTGGATGTGTATCCTTATGTGACTGGTGTATTGTAAATATGTACTTTACTACTCGGTGTCCCCAGTTGGTTGTGTATCCTTATGTGATAGGTTTCTTGTAAATATGTACTTTACTACCTGATGTCCCCAGTTGGTTGTGTATCCATATGTGACAGGTTTCTTGTGAATATGTACTTTACTACCTGATGTCCCCAGTTGGTTGTGTATCCTTATGTGACAGGTTTCTTGTAAATATGTACTTTACTACCTGGTGTCCCCAGTTGGTTGTGTATCTTTATGTGACAGGTTTCTTGTGAATATGTACTTTACTACCTGATGTCCCCAGTTGGATGTGTATCCTTATGTGACAGGTTTCTTGTAAATATGTACTTTACTACCTGATGTCCCCAGTTCGATGTGTATCCTTATGTGACAGGTTTCTTTTAAAAATTTACTTTACTACCTGGTGTCCCCAGTTGGTTGTGTATCCTTATGTGATAGGTTTCTTGTAAATATGTACTTTACTACCTGGTGTCCCCAGTTGGTTGTGTATCCTTATGTGATAGGTTTCTTGTAAATATGTACTTTACTACCTGGTGTCCCCAGACGGTTGTGTATCCTTATGTGACATGTTTCTTGTGAATATGTACTTTACTACCTGATGTCCCCTGTTGGTTGTGTATCCTTATGTGATTAGTTTCTTGTGAGTATGTACTTTACTACATGATATCCACAGTTGGTTGTTTATCCTTATGTAACAGGTTTCTTGCGAATATTTACTTTACTTCATGGTGTCCCTAGTTAGTTGTATATCCTTATTTGACAGGTTTCTTCTGATTATGTACTTTACTACCTGATGTCCCCAGATGGTTGTGTATCCTTATGTGATAGGTTTCTTGTGAATATGTACTTTACTACCTGGTGTCCCCAGTTGGATGTGTATCCTTATGTGATAGGTTTCTTTTGAATATGTACTTTACTACTTGGTGTCCTCAGTTGGATGTGTATTTTTATGTGACAGGTTTCTTGTGAATATGTACTTTACTACTTGATGTCCCCAGTTGGATGTGTATCCTTAGTTGACAGGTTTCTTGTGAATATGTACTTTACTACCTGATGTCCCGAGTTGGATGTGTATCCTTATGTGACTGGTGTATTGTAAATATGTACTTTACTACTCGGTGTCCCCAGTTGGATGTGTATCCTTATGTGACAGGTTTCTTGTGAATATGTACTTTACTATCTGATGTCCCCAGTTGGTTGTGTATCCTTATGTGACAGGTTTCTTGTAAATATGTACTTTACTACCTGGTGTCCCCAGTTGGTTGTGTATCCTTATGTGACAGGTTTCTTGTGAATATGTACTTTACTACCTGATGTCCCCTGTTGGTTGTGTATCCTTATGTGACAGGTTTCTTGTAAATATGTACTTTACTACCTGATGTCCCCAGTTGGATGTGTATCCTTATGTGACTGGTGTATTGTAAATATGTACTTTACTACCTGATGTCCCCAGTTGGTTGTGTTTCCTTATGTTACAGGTTTCTTGTAAATATGTACTTTACTACCTGGTGTCCCCAGTTGGTTGTGTATCTTTATGTGACAGGTTTCTTGTGAATATGTACTTTACTACCTGATGTCCCCAGTTGGTTGTGTATCCTTATGTGACAGGTTTCTTGTAAATATGTACTTTACTACCTGATGTCCCCAGTTGGATGTGTATCCTTATGTGACAGGTTTCTTTTAAAAATTGACTTTACTACCTGGTGTCCCCAGTTGGTTGTGTATCCTTATGTGATAGGGTTCTTGTAAATATGTACTTTACTACCTGGTGTCCCCAGTTGGTTGTGTATCCTTATGTGATAGGTTTCTTGTAAATATGTACTTTACTTCCTGGTGTCCCCAGATGGTTGTGTATCCTTATGTGATAGGTTTCTTGTGAATATGTACTTTACTACCTGGTGTCCCCAGTTGGATGTGTATCCTTATGTGATAGGTTTCTTTTGAATATGTACTTTACTACTCGGTGTCCTCAGTTGGATGTGTATTTTTATGTGACAGGTTTCTTGTGAATATGTACTTTACTACTTGATGTCTCAAGTTGGATGTGTATCCTTATGTGATAGGTTTCTTGTGAATATGTACTTTACTACCTGATGTCCACAGTTGGTTGTGTATCCTTATGTGACAGGTTTCTTTTAAATATGTACTTTACTACCTGATGTCCCCAGTTGGATGTGTATCCTTATGTGACAGGTTTCTTGTGAATATGTACTTTACTACCTGATGTCCCCAGTTGGTTGTGTATCCTTATGTGACAGGTTTCTTGTGAATATTTACTTTAATTCCTGGTGTCCCGAGTTTTTTGTGTATCGTTATGTGACAGGTTTCTTGTGAATATGTACTTTACTACCTGATGTCCCCAGTTGGTTGTGTATCCTTATGTGACAGGTTTCTTGTGAATATGTACTTTACTACCTGATGTCACCAGTTGGTTGTGTATCCTTATGTGACAGGTTTCTTTTAAATATGTACTTTACTACCTGGTGTCCCCAGTTGGTTGTGTATCCTTATGTGACATGTTTCTTGTGAATATGTACTTTACTACCTGATGTCCCCTGTTGGTTGTGTATCCTTATGTGATTAGTTTCTTGTGAATATGTACTTTACTACATGATATCCACAGTTGGTTGTATATCCTTATGTGACAGGTTTCTTGCGAATATTTACTTTACTTCAAGGTGTCCCCAGTTAGTTGTATATCCTTATTTGACAGGTTTCTTCTGAATATGTACTTTACTACCTGATGTCCCCAGATGGTTGTGTATCCTTATGTGATAGGTTTCTTGTGAATATGTACTTTACTACCTGGTGTCCCCAGTTGGATGTGTATCCTTATGTGATAGGTTTCTTTTGAATATGTACTTTACTACTCGGTGTCCTCAGTTGGATGTGTATTTTTATGTGACAGGTTTCTTGTGAATATGTACTTTACTACTTGATGTCACCAGTTGGATGTGTATCCTTAGTTGACAGGTTTCTTGTGAATATGTACTTTACTACCTGATGTCCCGAGTTGGATGTGTATCCTTATGTGACTGGTGTATTGTAAATATGTACTTTACTACTCGGTGTCCCCAGTTGGTTTTGTATCCTTATGTGACAGGTTTCTTGTGAATATGTACTTTACTACCTGATGTCCCCAGTTGGTTGTGTATCCTTATGTGACAGGTTTCTTGTAAATATGTACTTTACTACCTGGTGTCCCCAGTTGGTTGTGTATCCTTATGTGACAGGTTTCTTGTAAATAAGTACTTTACTACCTGATGTCCCAAGTTGGATGTGTATCCTTATGTGACTGGTGTATTGTAAATATGTACTTTACTACCTGGTGTCCCCAGTTGGTTGTGTATCCTTATGTGACAGGTTTCTTGTGAATATGTACTTTACAACCTGATGTCCCCAGTTGGTTGTGTATCCTTATGTGACAGGTTTCTTGTAAATATGTACTTTACTACCTGATGTCCCCAGTTGGATGTGTATCCTTATGTGACAGGTTTCTTTTAAAAATTTACTTTACTACCTGATGTCCCCAGTTGGTTGTGTATCTTTATGTGACAGGTTTCTTGTAAATATGTACTTTACTACCTGATGTCCCCAGTTGGATGTGTATCCTTATGTGACAAGTTTCTTTTAAAAATTTACTTTACTACCTGATGTCCCCAGTTGGATGTGTATTCTTATGTGACAGGTTTCTTTTAAAAATTTACTTTACTACAAGATATCCACAGTTGGTTGTATATCCTTATGTGACAGGTTTCTTGCGAATATTTACTTTACTTCAAGGTGTCCCCAGTTGGTTGTATATCCTTATTTGAAAGGTTTCTTCTAAATATGTACTTTACTACCTGATGTCCCCAGTTGGATGTGTATCCTTATGTGATAGGTTTCTTTTGAATATGTACTTTACTACCTGATGTCCCCAGTTGGATGTGTATCCTTATGTGACAGGTTTCTTTCAAAAATTTACTTTACTACCTGATGTCCCCAGTTGGATGTGTATCCTTATGTGACTGGTGTATTGTAAATATGTACTTTACTACTCGGTGTCCCCAGTTGGTTGTGTATCCTTATGTGATAGGTTTCTTGTAAATATGTACTTTACTACCTGATGTCTCCAGTTGGTTGTGTATCCTTATGTGACAGGTTTCTTGTAAATATGTACTTTACTACCTGATGTCCCCAGTTGGATGTGAATCCTTATGTAACTGGTGTATTGTAAATATGTACTTTACTACCTGGTGTCCCCAGTTGGTGCTGTATCCTTATGTGACAGGTTTCTTGTGAATATGTACTTTACAACCTGTTGTCCCCAGTTGGTTGTGTATCCTTATGTGACAGGTTTCTTTTAAATATGTACTTTACTACCTGATGTCCCCAGTTGGATGTGTATCCTTATGTGACAGGTTTCTTTTAAAAATTTACTTTACTACCTGATGTCCCCAGTTGGTTGTGTATCTTTATGTGACAGGTTTCTTGTAAATATGTACTTTACTACCTGATGTCCCCAGTTGGATGTGTATCCTTATGTGACAGGGTTCTTTTAAAAATTTACTTTACTACCTGATGTCCCCAGTTGGATGTGTATCCTTATGTGATAGGTTTCTTGTGAATATGTACTTTACTACCTGGTGTCCCCAGTTGGTTGTGTATCCTAATGTGACAGTTTTCTTGTGAATATGTACTTTACTACCTGATGTCCCCATTTGGTTGTGTATCCTTATGTGACAGGTTTCTTGCAAATATTTACTTTATTTCCTGGTGTCCCCAGTTTTTTGTGTATCGTTATGTGACAGGTTTCTTGTGAATATGTACTTTACTACTTGATGTCCCCAGTTGGATGTGTATCCTTAGTTGACAGGTTTCTTGTGAATATGTACTTTACTACCTGATGTCCGGAGTTGGATGTGTATCCTTATGTGACTGGTGTATTGTAAATATGTACTTTACTACTCGGTGTCCCCAGTTGGTTGTGTATTCTTATGTGACAGGTTCCTTGTGAATATGTACTTTACTACCTGATGTCCCCAGTTGGTTGTGTATCCTTATGTGACAGGTTTCTTGTAAATATGTACTTTACTACCTGGTGTCCCCAGTTGGTTGTGTATCCTTATGTGACAGGTTTCTTGTGAATATGTACTTTACTACTCGGTGTCCCCTGTTGGTTGTGTATCCTTATGTGACAAGTTTCTTGTAAATATGTACTTTACTGCCTGATGTCCCCAGTTGGATGTGTATCCTTATGTGACTGGTGTATTGTAAATATGTACTTTACTACCTGGTGTCCCCAGTTGGTTGTGTATCCTTATGTGACATGTTTCTTGTGAATATGTACTTTACAACCTGATGTCCCCAGTTGGTTGTGTATCCTTATGTGACAGGTTTCTTGTAAATATGTACTTTACTACCTGATGTCCCCAGTTGGATGTGTATCCTTATTTGACAGGTTTCTTTTAAAATATTACTTTACTACCTGATGTCCCCAGTTGGTTGTGTATCTTTATGTGACAGGTTTCTTGTAAATATGTACTTTACTACCTGATGTCCCCAGTTGGATGTGTATCCTTATGTGACAGGTTTCTTTTAAAAATTTACTTTACTACCTGATGTCCCCAGTTGGATGTGTATCCTTATGTGATAGGTTTCTTGTGAATATGTACTTTACTACCTGGTGTCCCCAGTTGGTTGTGTATCCTAATGTGACAGGTTTCTTGTGAATATGTACTTTACTACCTGATGTCCCCATTTGGTTGTGTATCCTTATGTGACAGGTTTCTTGCAAATATTTACTTTATTTACTGGTGTCCCCAGTTTTTTTTTGTATCGTTATGTGACAGTTTTCTTGTGAATATGTACTTTACTACCTGGTGTCCCCAGTTGGTTGTGTATCCTTATGTGATAGGTTTCTTGTGAATATGTACTTTACTACCTGATGTCCCCAGTTGGTTGTGTATCCTTATGTGACAGGTTTCTTGTAAATATGTACTTTACTACCTGATGTCCCCAGTTGGATGTGTATCCTTATGTGACAGGTTTCTTTTAAAAATTTACTTTACTACCTGATGTCCCCAGTTGGATGTGTATCCTTATGTGACTGGTGTATTGTAAATATACACTTTACTACTTGGTGTCTCCAGTTGGTTGTGTATCCTTATGTGACAAGTTTCTTGTAAATATGTACTTTACTGCCTGATGTCCCCAGTTGGATGTGTATCCTTATGTGACTGGTGTATTGTAAATATGTGCTTTACTACCTGGTGTCCCCAGTTGGTTGTGTATCCTTATGTGACAGGTTTCTTGTGAATATGTACTTTACTACCTGATGTCCCCAGTTGGATGTGAATCCTTATGTAACTGGTGTATTGTAAATATGTACTTTACTACCTGGTGTCCCCAGTTGGTGCTGTATCCTTATGTGACAGGTTTCTTGTGAATATGTACTTTACAACCTGTTGTCCCCAGTTGGTTGTGTATCCTTATGTGACAGGTTTCTTTTAAATATGTACTTTACTACCTGATGTCCCCAGTTGGATGTGTATCCTTATGTGACAGGTTTCTTTTAAAAATTTACTTTACTACCTGATGTCCCCAGTTGGTTGTGTATCTTTATGTGACAGGTTTCTTGTAAATATGTACTTTACTACCTGATGTCCCCAGTTGGATGTGTATCCTTATGTGACAGGGTTCTTTTAAAAATTTACTTTACTACCTGATGTCCCCAGTTGGATGTGTATCCTTATGTGATAGGTTTCTTGTGAATATGTACTTTACTACCTGGTGTCCCCAGTTGGTTGTGTATCCTAATGTGACAGTTTTCTTGTGAATATGTACTTTACTACCTGATGTCCCCATTTGGTTGTGTATCCTTATGTGACAGGTTTCTTGCAAATATTTACTTTATTTCCTGGTGTCCCCAGTTTTTTGTGTATCGTTATGTGACAGGTTTCTTGTGAATATGTACTTTACTACTTGATGTCCCCAGTTGGATGTGTATCCTTAGTTGACAGGTTTCTTGTGAATATGTACTTTACTACCTGATGTCCGGAGTTGGATGTGTATCCTTATGTGACTGGTGTATTGTAAATATGTACTTTACTACTCGGTGTCCCCAGTTGGTTGTGTATTCTTATGTGACAGGTTCCTTGTGAATATGTACTTTACTACCTGATGTCCCCAGTTGGTTGTGTATCCTTATGTGACAGGTTTCTTGTAAATATGTACTTTACTACCTGGTGTCCCCAGTTGGTTGTGTATCCTTATGTGACAGGTTTCTTGTGAATATGTACTTTACTACCTGATGTCCCCTGTTGGTTGTGTATCCTTATGTGACAAGTTTCTTGTGAATATGTACTTTACAACCTGATGTCCCCAGTTGGTTGTGTATCCTTATGTGACAGGTTTCTTGTAAATATGTACTTTACTACCTGATGTCCCCAGTTGGATGTGTATCCTTATTTGACAGGTTTCTTTTAAAATATTACTTTACTACCTGATGTCCCCAGTTGGTTGTGTATCTTTATGTGACAGGTTTCTTGTAAATATGTACTTTACTACCTGATGTCCCCAGTTGGATGTGTATCCTTATGTGACAGGTTTCTTTTAAAAATTTACTTTACTACCTGATGTCCCCAGTTGGATGTGTATCCTTATGTGATAGGTTTCTTGTGAATATGTACTTTACTACCTGGTGTCCCCAGTTGGTTGTGTATCCTAATGTGACAGGTTTCTTGTGAATATGTACTTTACTACCTGATGTCCCCATTTGGTTGTGTATCCTTATGTGACAGGTTTCTTGCAAATATTTACTTTATTTACTGGTGTCCCCAGTTTTTTTTGTATCGTTATGTGACAGGTTTCTTGTGAATATGTACTTTACTACCTGGTGTCCCCAGTTGGTTGTGTATCCTTATGTGATAGGTTTCTTGTGAATATGTACTTTACTACCTGATGTCCCCAGTTGGTTGTGTATCCTTATGTGACAGGTTTCTTGTAAATATGTACTTTACTACCTGATGTCCCCAGTTGGATGTGTATCCTTATGTGACAGGTTTCTTTTAAAAATTTACTTTACTACCTGATGTCCCCAGTTGGATGTGTATCCTTATGTGACTGGTGTATTGTAAATATACACTTTACTACTTGGTGTCTCCAGTTGGTTGTGTATCCTTATGTGACAAGTTTCTTGTAAATATGTACTTTACTGCCTGATGTCCCCAGTTGGATGTGTATCCTTATGTGACTGGTGTATTGTAAATATGTGCTTTACTACCTGGTGTCCCCAGTTGGTTGTGTATCCTTATGTGACAGGTTTCTTGTGAATATGTACTTTACAACCTGATGTCCCCAGTTGGTTGTGTATCCTTATGTGACAGGTTTCTTGTAAATATGTACTTTACTACCTGATGTCCCCATTTGGATGTGTATCCTTATTTGACAGGTTTCTTTTAAAATATTACTTTACTACCTGATGTCCCCAGTTGGTTGTGTATCTTTATGTGACAGGTTTCTTGTAAATATGTACTTTACTACCTGATGTCCCCAGTTGGATGTGTATCCTTATGTGACAGGTTTCTTTTAAAAATTTACTTTACTACCTGATGTCCCCAGTTGGATGTGTATCCTTATGTGATAGGTTTCTTGTGAATATGTACTTTACTACCTGGTGTCCCCAGTTGGTTGTGTATCCTAATGTGACAGGTTTCTTGTGAATATGTACTTTACTACCTGATGTCCCCATTTGGTTGTGTATCCTTATGTGACAGGTTTCTTGCAAATATTTACTTTATTTACTGGTGTCCCCAGTTTTTTGTGTATCGTTATGTGACAGGTTTCTTGTGAATATGTACTTTACTACCTGGTGTCCCCAGTTGGTTGTGTATCCTTATGTGATAGGTTTCTTGTGAATATGTACTTTACTACCTGATGTCCCCAGTTGGATGTGTATCCTTATGTGACAGGTTTCTTTTAAAAATTTACTTTACTACCTTATGTCCCCAGTTGGATGTGTATCCTTATATGACTGGTGTATTGTAAATATACACTTTACTACTCGGTGTCTCCAGTTGGTTGTGTATCCTTATGTGATAGTTTCTTGTGAATATGTACTTTATACTGGTGTCCCCAGTTGGATGTGTATCCTTATGTGACAGGTGTATTGTAAATATGTACTTTACTACCTGGTGTCCGCAGTTGGTTGTGTATCCTTATGTGATAGGTTTCTTGTAAATATGTACTTTACTACCTGATGTTCCCAGTTGATTGTCTATCCTTATGTGATAGGTTTCTTGTGAATATTGACTTTACTACCTGGTGTCCCCAGTTGGATGTGTATCCTTATTTGACAGGTTTCTTGTGAATATCTCTACTACCTGGTGTCCCCAGTTGGATGTGTATCCTTATGTGACAGGTTTCTTGTGAATATGTACTTTACTACTCGAAGTCCCCATTTTGATGTGTATTTTTATGTGACAGGTTTCTTGTGAATAGGTACTTTACTACCTGATGTCCCCAGTTGGATGTGTATCCTTAGGGGACAGGTTTCTTGTGAATATGTACTTTACTACCTTATGTCCCGAGTTGGATGTGTATCCTTATGTGATTAGTTTCTTGTGAATATGTACTTTACTACATGATATCCACAGTTGGTTGTATATCCTTATGTGACAGGTTTCTTGCGAATATTTACTTTACTTCATGGTGTCCCCAGTTGGTTGTATATCCTTATTTGAAAGGTTTCTTCTGAATATGTACTTTACTACCTGGTGTCCCCAGTTGGATGTGTATCCTTATGTGACAGGTTTCTTTCAAAAATTTACTTTACTACCTGATGTCCGCAGTTGGATGTGTATCCTTATGTGACTGGTGTATTGTAAATATGTACTTTACTACTCGGTGTCCCCAGTTGGTTGTGTATCCTTATGTGATAGGTTTCTTGTAAATATGTACTTTACTACCTGATGTCTCCAGTTGGTTGTGTATCCTTATGTGACAGGTTTCTTGTGAATATGTACTTTACTACCTGATGTCCCCAGTTGGTTGTGTATCCTTATGTGACAGGTTTCTTGTAAATATGCACTTTACTACCTGATGTCCCCAGTTGGATGTGTATCCTTATGTGACAGGTTTCTTTTAAAAATTTACTTTACTACCTGATGTCCCCAGTTGGATGTGTATCCTTATGTGACAGGTTTCTTGTGAATACGTACTTTACTACCAGGTGTCCCCAGTTGGTTGTGTATTCTTATGTGACAGGTTTCTTGCGAATATTTACTTTATTTCCTGGTGTCCCCAGTTTTTTGTGTATCCTTATGTGACAGGTTTCTTGTGAATATGTACTTTACTACCTGGTGTCCCCAGTTGGTTGTGTATACTTATGTGACAGGTTTCTTGTGAATATGTACTTTACTACCTGATGTCCCCAGTTGGATGTGTATCCTTATGTGACAGGTTTCTTGTAAATATGTACTTTACTACCTGATGTCCCCAGTTGGATTTGTATCCTTATGTGACACGTTTCTTTTAAAAATTAACTTTACTTCCTGATGTCCCCAGTTGGATGTGTATCCTTATGTGACAGGTTTCTTGTGAAAATGTACTTTACTACCTGATGTCCCCAGTTGGATGTGTATCCTTATGTGACTGGTGTATTGTAAATATGTACTTTACTACTCGGGGTCCCCAGTTGGTTGTGTATCCTTATGTGATAGTTTCTTGTGAATATGTACTTTACTAAATGGTGTCCCCAGTTGGATGTGTATCCTTATGTGACAGGTGTATTGTAAATATGTACTTTACTACCTGGTGTCCCCAGTTGGATGTGTATCCTTGTGTGACAGGTGTATTGTAAATATGTACTTTACTACCTGATGTCCCCAGTTGGTTGTGTATCCTTATGTGATAGGTTTCTTGTAAATATGTACTTTACTACCTGATGTCCCCAGTTGGTTGTGTATCCTTATGTGATAGGTTTCTTGTGAATATGTACTTTACTACCTGATGTCCCCAGTTGGATGTGTATCCTTAGATGACAGGTTTCTTGTGAATATGTACTTTACTACCTGATGTCCCCAGTTTTTTGTATATCCTTATGTGACAGGTTTCTTGTGAATATGTACTTTACTACCTCATGTCCCCAGTTGGTTGTGTATCCTTATGTGATAGGTTTCTTGTGAATATGTACTTTACTACATGATATCCACAGTTGGTTGTATATCGTTATGTGACAGGTTTCTTGCAAATATTTACTTTACTTCCTGGTGTCCCCAGTTGGTTGTATATCCTTATTTGACAGGTTTCTTCTGAATATGTACTTTACTACCTGATGTCCCCAGATGGTTGTGTATCCTTATGTGATAGGTTTCTTGTGAATATGTACTTTACTACCTGGTGTCCCCAGTTGGATGTGTATCCTTATGTGATAGGTTTCTTTTGAATATGTACTTTACTACTCGGTGTCCTCAGTTGGATGTGTATTTTTATGTGACAGGTTTCTTGTGAATATTTACTTTACTGCTTGATGTCTCCAGTTGGATGTGTATCCTTATGTGACAGGTTTCTTGTGAATATTTACTTTATTTCCTGGTGTCCCTAGTTTTTTGTGTATCCTTATGTGACAGGTTTCTTGTGAATATGTACTTTACTACCTGATGTCCCCAGTTGGTTGTGTATCCTTATGTGACAGGTTTCTTGTAAATATGTACTTTACTACCTGATGTCCCCAGTTGGATGTGTATCCTTATGTGACTGGTGTATTGTAAATATGTACTTTACTACCTGATGTCCCCAGTTGGTTGTGTATCCTTATGTGACAGGTTTCTTGTGAATATGTACTTTACTACCTGATGTCCCCAGTTGGTTGTGTATCTTTATGTGACAGGTTTCTTGTAAATATGTACTTTACTACCTGATGTCCCCAGTTGGATGTGTATCCTTATGTGACAGGTTTCTTTTAAAAATTTACTTTACTACCTGATGTCCCCAGTTGGATGTGTATCCTTATGTGACAGGTTTCTTGTGAATATGTACTTTACTACCTGGTGTCCCCAGTTGGTTGTGTATCCTAATGTGACAGGTTTCTTGTGAATATGTACTTTACTACCTGATGTCCCCAGTTGGTTGTGTATCCTTATGTGACAGGTTTCTTGTGAATATGTACTTTACTACCTGGTGTCCCCAGTTGGTTGTGTATCCTAATGTGACAGGTTTCTTGTGAATATGTACTTTACTACCTGATGTCCCCAGTTGGTTGTGTATCCTTATGTGACAGGTTTCTTGTAAATATGTACTTTACTACCTGATGTCCCCAGTTGGATGTGTATCCTTATGTGACAGGTTTCTTTTAAAAATTTACTTTACTACCTGATGTCCCCAGTTGGATGTGTATCCTTATGTGACAGGTTTCTTGTGAATATGTACTTTACTACCTGATGTCCCCAGTTGGTTGTGTATCCTTATGTGACTGGTGTATTGTAAATATGTACTTTACTACCTGGTGTCCTCAGTTGTATGTGTATCCTTATGTGACAGGTGTATTCTAAATATGTACTTTACTACCTGTTGTCTCCAGTTGGATGTGAATCTTTATCTGACAGGTTTATGTAAATATGTAATATTTAGGATTGGGCTAAAAATCAAAACCTTTTATTTACTTTTTCACTCACGGAGGTTTGGACGCTTCGCCCTTCGCCATGCCATAAGCTCAGCTGGCTATAGCCATTTGAGCTAAAAATTGATGGCATTAGCACCAAACAAATTTAAATACCTGCTGAGAATGGCTCTAAATATTTCAAAATATTTTGTCATCAAATGTTTCATATATATTCATTGCGACTCTACAAGAAGAATAGCCTTTAATTTACTCAATGACAGTGTCACAAACTTAATTGGTTTTTTTTTAGTTACATAAGGTATTAGTATATCCCACTGGTAGCCTCTTTTGACACAGGTGTCAAACTTGGTCTATATTGGAGTCAGGTAGTTTTGACCACTGAAATATGCAAATGAGTTGTCTGTTATTTGGTACATGGAAGGTGTAGTTTTAGATGGGATGACATTGAGTGGTCAGACTGGCTGGAGTGTTTGAAGTAAACACATGTGCTGTAGAGACAAGCATGGGTTATGAAGATGTTATTTCAGAACATGAATATAGATACCCCCAGGTGCTTCAGTCTACAGTTTTGTCAGGTAGGGAGATTTCTATTATTTGTTTGTCAAGTTTGAATTTATTGAATTTATTGGAATTTTATTTTGAAATTTATTACTCTTAATGGAGGCGTGGTTCTAAATATTGGTTTGGTTCTGTGTATTTATAGGGTCTTGGCAGTGGTAGTTTTTAAAGCCGCCAGTCTCAGGTGTATCCTAATAATAGCCAAAATTTGAACTATTGTCAGCTTTCTTAATGAAATTTAGAGAAGATAGAAAAGTCATTATATAATTAATTGTCTGGAATGCTATAAACTTAAAAATACAAATATAATGTGAAGCAGTTTATGAGAAGAACAAATACCTCATTATGTATCCAGAATATAATAATTGTGAAATAGAAGAATACAAAGATTAATGGACATATTGTCATTATGCGGGGAAGAATCCACTAAATTCGAGATTAAAACATTCTTCTGTTAAATACAGAGTGTTGATGGGAGTGTGTATTCAGGACTTTTCCTGAGACGTTTCCAGTCTCATTTGTGTTCGGAACTCTAAGAAACATTGACATTACTAACAGTTTTTTTTATTTTATTTTTTTTTTTTGGGGGGAAATGTTGTTTATATTAAGAGTCGACTCTTATTTTTGTTGAATATTATTATATAAAATTTAGTAAAAATAATTAGATGTTCCTTGTTTCATTTTCCAGGCATATTACCACAACTATATGAAATTTTATAATTTCATGACAGACAGAAAGAAAATCCCACCTGCAAATAATCGACGTCTTTC
Source organism: Tegillarca granosa (assembly GCA_029721355.1). Lineage (NCBI taxonomy): Eukaryota > Metazoa > Mollusca > Bivalvia > Arcoida > Arcidae > Tegillarca > Tegillarca granosa. Next base: position 89,121 of record JARBDR010000297.1, on the reverse strand, counting down.
CACCTAAAACTTATTTAAATTGCTACAGTAAAAGTACAAACATACGCCCATATCATCTGGATACCTAATTAATCTAAAACAAGAGTTATCTGATTTCAACACACATGTATTTTTTTTACGTGAACAGCTCTTGCCAATGACAAGGTTGAGTTTACATATGTGTTGCATCCTTTATAATTATTCGTTAATTGAAGTAATTTCAAATTAGACAATTTCGAGTTTTCAAGTTTCCAAATAATCAAAGAAATGTGGAAAATGACAATCTGAGTGGGAAAAACAATCTATTAATAATTTTTTCTCCTAAAAGCTATACAGTTAAAACTTTCCGTAGCTTAAAATTATAAAGGTATTAGTTATCACCTGTTGCCACTTACTCTTTGACAAAAATATCAAACTACAATTATAAATTTTGTTGTGCATATGTTATTGTTTATATTGTATTTGTATTGTATTTCCTAATACCTTAAATTGAGATAAATGAAAACACTACCTGCTACTTTTAGATTTAACGGTGGACTCTGATTGTTGAATTCATAACACCTCCACATATATTCAGCATCGATAGATGGTATTGTCCATTTAGCTGTGAAAGTATCTCCTTGTTGTGAACAGGAACAACGTGATGGATCACAGACAGTAGCTATTGAGGTTACATTATAACATACACCTGATCCATCATTACTTAATTGAACAGCTTCAAATGTTTTATTATTCCGTAAGAGTTGTTTAAGCTGATTTCCACCTGGATTAAATACACATGTAAATTTAAACGGTTTTCCTGGCACAACATACTGACTGGACCAAAGAATTGTAATATTGTTACCTAAAAACAGATAATTATGTTTTAGTACATGTATTTTGCTATTAATTTTCTTGTCTCCTTGTTCAGTCACATTTTAATCGGCAGGTAATGACTCATGAATAATCAAGTTGGTTTGTCAGAATTATCATTTATCGATATTATTTTTAGCTTTGGTTTTTCATTCCGAATAAGCAAATTAATATAACTTGAAATTGATTGACAAATAAAACAAACAAGCAAAAGAAAACATTTTCTACATATAAACAGGAAACAAAATGAATATGTGACATATGTTTTAATAAATAAAAATTTAAAAAAGTAGCATTTGACATTAATATTCAATTGAAACTTAAAACGAAGAATCAATAATAGGATCAATTCTTCGTACTGTACAACATGCTGTAAATCAGCTTGTATTACTGAATGTTAACCTCATCTAAATCAATGCGCTAGTGTAAGTACTATCACGCTATATAATTTTTGCTAACAGTAAACTAATAAAAGCTGCTCCACAGTAATTCAACATGTAATAGCCGTAACTGAGAAAAGATACAATAGTTGATTAATAATTAACGGACAATACCATAATTAACTAAAGTATATAACAATGCATATCAAAGATCATTAAGAAAAGTACTGTGGTGGAAATGTATTTTCGTGGCCGCCATCTTGAATTTACTTCGGGTCCGTTTCGGGGGCAACGCGCGTGGGGCCCGGCCGGGGGCACGTTCTTCCTAAAAAGACTTGTATCCGTGACTCCGGCAGAAGAGAGAAAGGGAGAGATTGGAAATCGGGGAGATTCGAAATATTGTAGACCAAATTTGATTAGCCGATTTTTAGCACAGAACTTACGTTAGGCTAATATTATTACTTACAGGTACCGTAATTTCCACCATATTTCCCTACTGTAGATTATTATATGAGATGTTTATGATGTCAAATTGCTTGAATCAATAAACATTAAATAAATATAACTTCATGTAAGTAACTATTCGTTTTTCTGAAATTAACTCACTGAGATTGAACCCGAAGACGGGATGTACTGATTTAGCTACCTAGCCAAGACATACAGTAACATTCCCGTTACATTTTTATGGGGGCTCGTCCGAGATTTAGAAACAAATTATAATTCTATAAAACTAGAAATGGCTTTAATTGGAAATTTTCTTGGAAAAATCGGCTCAGCTTTGGGTTGTGGGTTTTCTAATAAGTTGGCGATTGCCGACAAAGAAATTTGCCCAAGTAATAAATCTAATGATAGCCGACATGAAGTACCAAATTCTGCAAACGCAGAATTTCTAGAATGTCCAGAACAGAATGAAAAATATTTTGAAACTATTGGTGATTCAGGATTCAATGAAAAATCGTACTTACCCACATGCCCAGAATCAAAATGTCACTCGGAAACTTGCAAAAAATTCAGGCAAATTGTGCTCGATAAATTACGCACTAAATCTGATCCGTGTCTGAGAAATAATCATTGTGATTTTCACAATACTTTCACACAAAGGGTACATTCTACCCCGCAAGATAAATCTGACACTCAAAATGAAAGCAACTCTCAATACACATCGGTAAGGAATCGGCCTTCAAATGAAACTTTTCTCAATGATTATCGTGACACAAACGCTAGTAGAATAACCTTGAAGAATTCACAAATAAATTCCTTCGCACAAAACCTTGATAAAAGTCGAAATCTAACACAAAATGATCACATTTTGTCGAACTCATGTTTGTATTCCAACCAAAGTGAAACTTACCGTGACGTCACAAGTGCCGTGCGCAAACCCCAAGAATACAGGGGTACGGAAAGGGAACATTTTGGAATATTTTCCAAACTTCAAAATGATAATGAATCAAATTATTTTCCGTTACCAGACGAGGATACAATTGCGCAACTTAATCCCAATTCAGGGGAATTCTATCTCTCACAAATTCCAACAAATAAAATCAATTTAAATGGTAGTAAACTACCATGTACTAACCATAACAGTGGGGAAGGATTTGAATTTAAAAATCAATGTCATTTTTCACCATCTTATCACCAGTCGGGAAATGTACATAACTCCTCTTACTTATCGCCTGTTAATTATATTGATATCCAGGGTTTGAATTCTGGTGATAATAACACGTTTAAACGCGTAAACTCCAAAAGAAAAGAAAAAGAACCCGATAAATATGATGGCAAGAAGACGGAGTGGTTGGATTATATATGCCACTTTGAACAGGTTGCCGACTGGAATGGTTGGTCTTCAAGAGAAATGGCTACACAATTAGCCATGAGCTTACGGGGCACGGCTCAGCGTGTGTTAAGCGAATTAGCCGATTACCAGTTGAGAGATTATCAATGTCTCAAATCCGTTTTAGAAAAGCGATTTAGTCCGTCGGAAAGAATTGCTTCGTACAAATGCGAGTTTAGAAACCGACGTAGGCAAAAAGGTGAATCCGTTTCAGAATACGGTTATTCATTGAACCGTTTAGTAAACCGCGCTTACCCCGAGGTGCCAGCAATTGGTAGGGAAAGTATGGCCATTGACAGATACATTAGTGGACTTGACACACTAGAATTAAAAAGACATGTACAATTTGCACACCCTAGTACTTTAGATCAAGCTATTTCACTTGCCATTGAGTTTGAAACTGTCGACGGTAAGGACCAACATTATGGGATAAAACCTACCCATGACAGCGACAGTGGCTATTCACATGCCGTCAGGTCCGTTCAAAATAACACACAAAGTAACTCGGACATTTCTGAGTTAACTAGAGCAGTACAGGCAGTCAATAAATCAGTTGACACAATGATTAAATTGCAGCAAAGTCAATTAAAAACACCACATAAGTCAAGACAAATGAATGACGAGTCTAGAAGAGAGACTAGAGACCTAAGTGAAATTGTATGCTTTAAGTGTCGCCAAAAAGGTCACTTTAAACGTGAGTGTCCAAACAATGACACTTTGAATCAAGTGACTTCTGAAAATAAGCAACAGTCCATTTTACCTGAAAACATGGTTAACGATAATTTAAACAGCAGAGGGTTGGGCTCAAGGCCGGAGACTCGACCCAGGGTGATGTAAATAGGGTTGGAAGGCCTCAGATAAGGTTATCGGCTATAACCCCTTCTTGTTGGTTTGCAAAAGTAAATATTGGGAATATACAAATTAAAATGTTGGTTGATACCGGATCCTCTGTCACCGTGTTATCTAAAGATTTATTTGATAAACTGGAGGGTGGTCATTTAGAGCTGTGTAATGTAGCAAGCAGGCTAGTTACAGCTGACGGGGGGCCCTTAAAGATTTATGGTAGGAATAAACTTAAGATTTCACTAGGGACACATGAATTCGTACAATCGGTTATTATAGCTGAAATAGGTGATATTTCGGGGATATTGTGTATAGATTTTCTGAGTAAAAATAAGTCAACTTTTGACATACAAGAGGGTGTTTTGCGATTTCCTAAGTTTACACACAAATTAGTTCGTGAAGCCAAACTTACTTGCGCTAGAGTGTATTTAGCGGAAGTAAATGAGGTACCCGCTACCTCAGAAGTTATTCTTGAAGCAGAAATTCGGGAAAGTTTTCCCGACATTTCTGAAGGTTATTTAGAACCGTTACTTGGGTTAAGAGATAAGCACAAAGTGCTTGTACCTAAAGTAGTCTTTAAATTACAAGGGTCTAAATTACTCTTAACTGTTTTGAACCCTTCTAAAGAGCCAGTGAAATTACACAAAAACTTACAGGTAGGAAATATCGAGTTATTTGATTCGATAGAACGTTGTGTCTTTAAAAATAAACAAGATATTCAAATTTGCAATATATTAGAAATAAATAAGGGGGATGGGGACATCAATATTCCAGATCATTTAAAACCTTTACCGGAGGGTGCTTCCTCCAATCTCAACGAAAATCAGAGTAGAAAACTTGCAAAATTCTTGTGTGAATTTTCCGATATTTTTGTCGGCCCTGATGGTACTTTGGGACACACAAACATAGTCCAACAGTCCATAAATACTGGGGACGCTAAGCCCATAAAAATTCCTCCTAGAAGGTTGGCTTTGTCTCAGAAAGAAATCGCGGAACAAGAAATAGATAAAAGTTAAAACAGGAAATTATCAATGTGAAAGGTTGTGTGATGGATAGATTTGTGTTTGAGAGTGAGAACAGTGTGTCTAGGGATGAGAGAATTGATTTACATGTAGATGAGTGTGGAGGTACGAGAGTTATTAAGAGAGCAAAGACTGGTTCGGTAGAGAATGTAAGAGAAACTATGCGTGAGATTCAGAATGTTTATTTGTAAGATTAATTTATTATTGTATTGAATTATTATATTTATTAAAACTTAAGGACAATCTGTGATATTCCAAGGACAATCTGTGATATTCCGAGGACAATCTGTGATATTCCAAGGACAAACTGCGATATTTAAAGTGACTCAATATGAACTGTGATATATTAACAAACTTTAATATAACTTGTACAAATATTTGTTTATTGTGTCATTATACATTATACTATTATGTGAATTTAATATTGTATATATACATCTTTAATGTTTATGTTATGTGTATGTATGTGGGAGTGAGTGTGTATGTGTGACTAATGTGTGACATTAAGTCTTAAGAAGGGGGGAATGTGGTGGAAATGTATTTTCGTGGCCGCCATCTTGAATTTACTTCGGGTCCGTTTCGGGGGCAACGCGCGTGGGGCCCGGCCGGGGGCACGTTCTTCCTAAAAAGACTTGTATCCGTGACTCCGGCAGAAGAGAGAAAGGGAGAGATTGGAAATCGGGGAGATTCGAAATATTGTAGACCAAATTGGATTAGCCGATTTTTAGCACAGAACTTACGTTAGGCTAATATTATTACTTACAGGTACCGTAATTTCCACCATATTTCCCTACTGTAGATTATTATATGAGATGTTTATGATGTCAAATTGCTTGAATCAATAAACATTAAATAAATATAACTTCATGTAAGTAACTATTCGTTTTTCTGAAATTAACTCACTGAGATTGAACCCGAAGACGGGATGTACTGATTTAGCTACCTAGCCAAGACATACAGTAACATTCCCGTTACATTTTTATGGGGGCTCGTCCGAGATTTAGAAACAAATTATAATTCTATAAAACTAGAAATGGCTTTAATTGGAAATTTTCTTGGAAAAATCGGCTCAGCTTTGGGTTGTGGGTTTTCTAATAAGTTGGCGATTGCCGACAAAGAAATTTGCCCAAGTAATAAATCTAATGATAGCCGACATGAAGTACCAAATTCTGCAAACGCAGAATTTCTAGAATGTCCAGAACAGAATGAAAAATATTTTGAAACTATTGGTGATTCAGGATTCAATGAAAAATCGTACTTACCCACATGCCCAGAATCAAAATGTCACTCGGAAACTTGCAAAAAATTCAGGCAAATTGTGCCCGATAAATTACGCACTAAATCTGATCCGTGTCTGAGAAATAATCATTGTGATTTTCACAATACTTTCACACAAAGGGTACATTCTACCCCGCAAGATAAATCTGACACTCAAAATGAAAGCAACTCTCAATACACATCGGTAAGGAATCGGCCTTCAAATGAAACTTTTCTCAATGATTATCGTGACACAAACGCTAGTAGAATAACCTTGAAGAATTCACAAATAAATTCCTTCGCACAAAACCTTGATAAAAGTCGAAATCTAACACAAAATGATCACATTTTTCGAACTCATGTTTGTATTCCAACCAAAGTGAAACTTACCGTGACGTCACAAGTGCCGTGCGCAAACCCCAAGAATACAGGGGTACGGAAAGGGAACATTTTGGAATATTTTCCAAACTTCAAAATGATAATGAATCAAATTATTTCCGTTACCAGACGAGGATACAATTGCGCAACTTAATCCCAATTCAGGGGAATTCTATCTCTCACAAATTCCAACAAATAAAATCAATTTAAATGGTAGTAAACTACCATGTACTAACCATTACAGTGGGGAAGGATTTGCATTTAAAAATCAATGTCATTTTTCACCATCTTATCACCAGTCGGGAAATGTACATAACTCCTCTTACTTATCGCCTGTTAATTATATTGATATCCAGGGTTTGAATTCTGGTGATAATAACACGTTTAAACGCGTAAACTCCAAAAGAAAAGAAAAAGAACCCGATAAATATGATGGCAAGAAGACGGAGTGGTTGGATTATATATGCCACTTTGAACAGGTTGCCGACTGGAATGGTTGGTCTTCAAGAGAAATGGCTACACAATTAGCCATGAGCTTACGGGGCACGGCTCAGCGTGTGTTAAGCGAATTAGCCGATTACCAGTTGAGAGATTATCAATGTCTCAAATCCGTTTTAGAAAAGCGATTTAGTCCGTCGGTAAGAATTGCTTCGTACAAATGCGAGTTTAGAAACCGACGTAGGCAAAAAGGTGAATCCGTTTCAGAAAACGGTTATTCATTGAACCGTTTAGTAAACCGCGCTTACCCCGAGGTGCCAGCAATTGGTAGGGAAAGTATGGCCATTGACAGATACATTAGTGGACTTGACACACTAGAATTAAAAAGACATGTACAATTTGCACACCCCAGTACTTTAGATCAAGCTATTTCACTTGCCATTGAGTTTGAAACTGTCGACGGTAAGGACCAACATTATGGGATAAAACCTACCCATGACAGCGACAGTGGCTATTCACATGCCGTCAGGTCCGTTCAAAATAACACACAAAGTAACTCGGACATTTCTGAGTTAACTAGAGCAGTACAGGCAGTCAATAAATCAGTTGACACAATGATTAAATTGCAGCAAAGTCAATTAAAAACACCACATAAGTCAAGACAAATGAATGACGAGTCTAGAAGAGAGACTAGAGACCTAAGTGAAATTGTATGCTTTAAGTGTCGCCAAAAAGGTCACCTTAAACGTGAGTGTCCAAACAATGACACTTTGAATCAAGTGACTTCTGAAAACAAGCAACAGTCCATTTTACCTGAAAACATGGTTAACGATAATTTAAACAGCAGAGGGTTGGGCTCAAGGCCGGAGACTCGACCCAGGGTGATGTAAATAGGGTTGGAAGGCCTCAGATACGGTTATCGGCTATAACCCCTTCTTGTTGGTTTGCAAAAGTAAATATTGGGAATATACAAATTAAAATGTTGGTTGATACCGGATCCTCTGTCACCGTGTTATCTAAAGATTTATTTGATAAACTGGAGGGTGGTCATTTAGAGCTGTGTAATGTAGCAAGCAGGCTAGTTACAGCTGACGGGGGGCCCTTAAAGATTTATGGTAGGAATAAACTTAAGATTTCACTAGGGACACATGAATTCGTACAATCGGTTATTATAGCTGAAATAGGTGATATTTCGGGGATATTGTGTATAGATTTTCTGAGTAAAAATAAGTCAACTTTTGACATACAAGAGGGTGTTTTGCGATTTCCTAAGTTTACACACAAATTAGTTCGTGAAGCCAAACTTACTTGCGCTAGAGTGTATTTAGCGGAAGTAAATGAGGTACCCGCTACCTCAGAAGTTATTCTTGAAGCAGAAATTCGGGAAAGTTTTCCCGACATTTCTGAAGGTTATTTAGAACCGTTACTTGGGTTAAGAGATAAGCACAAAGTGCTTGTACCTAAAGCAGTCTTTAAATTACAAGGGTCTAAATTACTCTTAACTGTTTTGAACCCTTCTAAAGAGCCAGTGAAATTACACAAAAACTTACAGGTAGGAAATATCGAGTTATTTGATTCGATAGAACGTTGTGACTTTAAAAATAAACAAGATATTCAAATTTGCAATATATTAGAAATAAATAAGGGGGATGGGGACATCAATATTCCAGATCATTTAAAACCTTTACCGGAGGGTGCTTCCTCCAATCTCAACGAAAATCAGAGTAGAAAACTTGCAAAATTCTTGTGTGAATTTTCCGATATTTTTGTCGGCCCTGATGGTACTTTGGGACACACAAACATAGTCCAACAGTCCATAAATACTGGGGACGCTAAGCCCATAAAAATTCCTCCTAGAAGGTTGGCTTTGTCTCAGAAAGAAATCGCGGAACAAGAAATAGATAAAAGTTAAAACAGGAAATTATCAATGTGAAAGGTTGTGTGATGGATAGATTTGTGTTTGAGAGTGAGAACAGTGTGTCTAGGGATGAGAGAATTGATTTACATGTAGATGAGTGTGGAGGTACGAGAGTTATTAAGAGAGCAAAGACTGGTTCGGTAGAGAATGTAAGAGAAACTATGCGTGAGATTCAGAATGTTTATTTGTAAGATTAATTTATTATTGTATTGAATTATTATATTTATTAAAACTTAAGGACAATCTGTGATATTCCAAGGACAATCTGTGATATTCCGAGGACAATCTGTGATATTCCAAGGACAAACTGCGATATTTAAAGTGACTCAATATGAACTGTGATATATTAACAAACTTTAATATAACTTGTACAAATATTTGTTTATTGTGTCATTATACATTATACTATTATGTGAATTTAATATTGTATATATACATCTTTAATGTTTATGTTATGTGTATGTATGTGGGAGTGAGTGTGTATGTGTGACTAATGTGTGACATTAAGTCTTAAGAAGGGGGGAATGTGGTGGAAATGTATTTTCGTGGCCGCCATCTTGAATTTACTTCGGGTCCGTTTCGGGGGCAACGCGCGTGGGGCCCGGCCGGGGGCACGTTCTTCCTAAAAAGACTTGTATCCGTGACTCCGGCAGAAGAGAGAAAGGGAGAGATTGGAAATCGGGGAGATTCGAAATATTGTAGACCAAATTGGATTAGCCGATTTTTAGCACAGAACTTACGTTAGGCTAATATTATTACTTACAGGTACCGTAATTTCCACCATATTTCCCTACTGTAGATTATTATATGAGATGTTTATGATGTCAAATTGCTTGAATCAATAAACATTAAATAAATATAACTTCATGTAAGTAACTATTCGTTTTTCTGAAATTAACTCACTGAGATTGAACCCGAAGACGGGATGTACTGATTTAGCTACCTAGCCAAGACATACAGTAACATTCCCGTTACATTTTTATGGGGGCTCGTCCGAGATTTAGAAACAAATTATAATTCTATAAAACTAGAAATGGCTTTAATTGGAAATTTTCTTGGAAAAATGGGCTCAGCTTTGGGTTGTGGGTTTTCTAATAAGTTGGCGATTGCCGACAAAGAAATTTGCCCAAGTAATAAATCTAATGATAGCCGACATGAAGTACCAAATTCTGCAAACGCAGAATTTCTAGAATGTCCAGAACAGAATGAAAAATATTTTGAAACTATTGGTGATTCAGGATTCAATGAAAAATCGTACTTACCCACATGCCCAGAATCAAAATGTCACTCGGAAACTTGCAAAAAATTCAGGCAAATTGTGCCCGATAAATTACGCACTAAATCTGATCCGTGTCTGAGAAATAATCATTGTGATTTTCACAATACTTTCACACAAAGGGTACATTCTACCCCGCAAGATAAATCTGACACTCAAAATGAAAGCAACTCTCAATACACATCGGTAAGGAATCGGCCTTCAAATGAAACTTTTCTCAATGATTATCGTGACACAAACGCTAGTAGAATAACCTTGAAGAATTCACAAATAAATTCCTTCGCACAAAACCTTGATAAAAGTCGAAATCTAACACAAAATGATCACATTTTGTCGAACTCATGTTTGTATTCCAACCAAAGTGAAACTTACCGTGACGTCACAAACGCCGTGCGCAAACCCCAAGAATACAGGGGTACGGAAAGGGAACATTTTGGAATATTTTCCAAACTTCAAAATGATAATGAATCAAATTATTTTCCGTTACCAGACGAGGATACAATTGCGCAACTTAATCCCAATTCAGGGGAATTCTATCTCTCACAAATTCCAACAAATAAAATCAATTTAAATGGTAGTAAACTACCATGTACTAACCATTACAGTGGGGAAGGATTTGCATTTAAAAATCAATGTCATTTTTCACCATCTTATCACCAGTCGGGAAATGTACATAACTCCTCTTACTTATCGCCTGTTAATTATATTGATATCCAGGGTTTGAATTCTGGTGATAATAACACGTTTAAACGCGTAAACTCCAAAAGAAAAGAAAAAGAACCCGATAAATATGATGGCAAGAAGACGGAGTGGTTGGATTATATATGCCACTTTGAACAGGTTGCCGACTGGAATGGTTGGTCTTCAAGAGAAATGGCTACACAATTAGCCATGAGCTTACGGGGCACGGCTCAGCGTGTGTTAAGCGAATTAGCCGATTACCAGTTGAGAGATTATCAATGTCTCAAATCCGTTTTAGAAAAGCGATTTAGTCCGTCGGAAAGAATTGCTTCGTACAAATGCGAGTTTAGAAACCGACGTAGGCAAAAAGGTGAATCCGTTTCAGAATACGGTTATTCATTGAACCGTTTAGTAAACCGCGCTTACCCCGAGGTGCCAGCAATTGGTAGGGAAAGTATGGCCATTGACAGATACATTAGTGGACTTGACACACTAGAATTAAAAAGACATGTACAATTTGCACACCCCAGTACTTTAGATCAAGCTATTTCACTTGCCATTGAGTTTGAAACTGTCGACGGTAAGGACCAACATTATGGGATAAAACCTACCCATGACAGCGACAGTGGCTATTCACATGCCGTCAGGTCCGTTCAAAATAACACACAAAGTAACTCGGACATTTCTGAGTTAACTAGAGCAGTACAGGCAGTCAATAAATCAGTTGACACAATGATTAAATTGCAGCAAAGTCAATTAAAAACACCACATAAGTCAAGACAAATGAATGACGAGTCTAGAAGAGAGACTAGAGACCTAAGTGAAATTGTATGCTTTAAGTGTCGCCAAAAAGTTCACTTTAAACGTGAGTGTCCAAACAATGACACTTTGAATCAAGTGACTTCTGAAAACAAGCAACAGTCCATTTTACCTGAAAACATGGTTAACGATAATTTAAACAGCAGAGGGTTGGGCTCAAGGCCGGAGACTCGACCCAGGGTGATGTAAATAGGGTTGGAAGGCCTCAGATAAGGTTATCGGCTATAACCCCTTCTTGTTGGTTTGCAAAAGTAAATATTGGGAATATACAAATTAAAATGTTGGTTGATACCGGATCCTCTGTCACCGTGTTATCTAAAGATTTATTTGATAAACTGGAGGGTGGTCATTTAGAGCTGTGTAATGTAGCAAGCAGGCTAGTTACAGCTGACGGGGGGCCCTTAAAGATTTATGGTAGGAATAAACTTAAGATTTCACTAGGGACACATGAATTCGTACAATCGGTTATTATAGCTGAAATAGGTGATATTTCGGGGATATTGTGTATAGATTTTCTGAGTAAAAATAAGTCAACTTTTGACATACAAGAGGGTGTTTTGCGATTTCCTAAGTTTACACACAAATTAGTTCGTGAAGCCAAACTTACTTGCGCTAGAGTGTATTTAGCGGAAGTAAATGAGGTACCCGCTACCTCAGAAGTTATTCTTGAAGCAGAAATTCGGGAAAGTTTTCCCGACATTTCTGAAGGTTATTTAGAACCGTTACTTGGGTTAAGAGATAAGCACAAAGTGCTTGTACCTAAAGCAGTCTTTAAATTACAAGGGTCTAAATTACTCTTAACTGTTTTGAACCCTTCTAAAGAGCCAGTGAAATTACACAAAAACTTACAGGTAGGAAATATCGAGTTATTTGATTCGATAGAACGTTGTGACTTTAAAAATAAACAAGATATTCAAATTTGCAATATATGAGAAATAAATAAGGGGGATGGGGAAATCAATATTCCAGATCATTTAAAACCTTTACCGGAGGGTGCTTCCTCCAATCTCAACGAAAATCAGAGTAGAAAACTTGCAAAATTCTTGTGTGAATTTTCCGATATTTTTGTCGGCCCTGATGGTACTTTGGGACACACAAACATAGTCCAACAGTCCATAAATACTGGGGACGCTAAGCCCATAAAAATTCCTCCTAGAAGGTTGGCTTTGTCTCAGAAAGAAATCGCGGAACAAGAAATAGATAAAAGTTAAAACAGGAAATTATCAATGTGAAAGGTTGTGTGATGGATAGATTTGTGTTTGAGGGTGAGAACAGTGTGTCTAGGGATGAGAGAATTGATTTACATGTAGATGAGTGTGGAGGTACGAGAGTTATTAAGAGAGCAAAGACTGGTTCGGTAGAGAATGTAAGAGAAACTATGCGTGAGATTCAGAATGTTTATTTGTAAGATTAATTTATTATTGTATTGAATTATTATATTTATTAAAACTTAAGGACAATCTGTGATATTCCAAGGACAATCTGTGATATTCCGAGGACAATCTGTGATATTCCAAGGACAATCTGTGATATTCCAAGGACAATCTGTGATATTCCGAGGACAATCTGTGATATTCCAAGGACAATCTGTGATATTCCAAGGACAATCTGTGATATTCCGAGGACAATCTGTGATATTCCAAGGACAAACTGCGATATTCCAAGGACAGTCTGTGATATTCCAAGGACAAACTGCGATATTTAAAGTGACTCAATATGAACTGTGATATATTAACAAACTTTAATATAACTTGTACAAATATTTGTTTATTGTGTCATTATACATTATACTATTATGTGAATTTAATATTGTATATATACATCTTTAATGTTTTTGTTATGTGTATGTATGTGGGAGTGAGTGTGTATGTGTGACTAATGTGTGACATTAAGTCTTAAGAAGGGGGGAATGTGGTGGAAATGTATTTTCGTGGCCGCCATCTTGAATTTACTTCGGGTCCGTTTCGGGGGCAACGCGCGTGGGGCCCGGCCGGGGGCACGTTCTTCCTAAAAAGACTTGTATCCGTGACTCCGACAGAAGAGAGAAAGGGAGAGATTGGAAATCGGGGAGATTCGAAATATTGTAGACCAAATTGGATTAGCCGATTTTTAGCACAGAACTTACGTTAGGCTAATATTATTACTTACAGGTACCGTAATTTCCACCATATTTCCCTACTGTAGATTATTATATGAGATGTTTATGATGTCAAATTGCTTGAATCAATAAACATTAAATAAATATAACTTCATGTAAGTAACTATTCGTTTTTCTGAAATTAACTCACTGAGATTGAACCCGAAGACGGGATGTACTGATTTAGCTACCTAGCCAAGACATACAGTAACATTCCCGTTACAGTACCAACATAAGACAAAAGGCAAATACAGTGCAACTTCCGAATACCGGCCTCGTATGGGACCGAGGAATTTGGCCGGTTTTCAGAGTGGCCGGTATTTAGAGGGCCTTATAAATCCGGTAGTCCGATCCGGTCCGAATCTCTTCCATTTCAGAAATTTATCAAACGGTGTATTGACAAAATACGTAAATGTCAATACATTCTCATAAGCATTGATCGTACCTGTAATTCTTGAACTTAACAAGTACCTAGTAAATAAACCCCAAAAAGCTTACAAACTGGCAGATTATTACAAACAACTGTACGATATCCAAAACGGATACACGTGTGCTGCTTGTGTTAGTCAGGCATACAAGTTACTGTTTCCGGTTGAAAATGAAACAATTTATTTTTCAAAATATTTTTTTATTAATTGTTCAGGCTAGTTACAACATATGAAGCAAAAATATTATCCAAATCACTTAAAACGAGGACCGATTCGTGAATTACAAGCCTGTCCTGTATCTCTAGTGACCGGTTTCCGGGTCGTGGTGACTGGAATGTTTTAATATTAAATAGTAATAGTATTGTTTAAAAAGTGTGTAAATAATAATAAAAAAAAAACCAGAAAATAATGATGTTTTAAATAAAAAAATATTTCTTAATATATTTTGCATTGCGCGGGTGATATAAACATTATAATAAAACGTTTTCATCATATTCAAGTGAGGGGTACTTGACTGGTAAAAACCTCGAAATAAAGAAATTAAAACCATCAGAAAGACAATAATTGCAATAATTAGATTATCGAACAATAAAAGAAACGGATTAAAATTAATTCAATTATTTATTCAAGTATATCTGAACAGGTAATCCTGTCTACCAGTACAATGATGAGCGCATTACAATACCGTTGTTTTTTCAGTAATCGGATTAGCAGCTGTCCGTTACGGTTCATTGATGCATTGCGACTCCCAAAGGCCGGTTTTCGGAAGTAAATTATTAAGATGTTACATGATTTCGGCACTTAAAAAAGGCCGGTATTCGGAATTCAGAGGGACCGGTTTATGGAAGTTTATTTTAATATAAACAAAGAAGGATAAATTCGGGACCGGTCTGGCGTGTTCGGTATGTGGAGGTGATCGGTTTTTAGAAGGGCCGGTTTTCGGAAGTTGCACTGTACATAAATACATATACATATGTATATATTTACAATAGCACCCACTTTCCGCCTATGAAAGCTATTTCTCAACATTATCGAAAATTTGCTTCATACGGCTATGAAAACGTATGTTTGACCTTTTTGAACTGATCCAACAGTACCGCGTAATCACCAATACGTCAATACGTCAATACGTCACATACCCTTAAACGACAAGTAAGTTCCCACACTTCTGGTGTATTTTCTAATTCTTCTTGTTCAAACTGTACTTTTAATTTAAATATGCAAATGTAGCTGTTAAAAATTTTCAAAATTTAATCGTTTAATTTTGTCAATAAAACAACTGTATTCTATTTAACGGATTAGTTATTTTTTCATCAATGGAAGTAGGCGGGGTCATCTGTCATCCCACTTATCAATGACGTCATCATTTATGGAGATGCGATAGACGGGTTCCATGATGCACTAAAACAAACGGAGGTAGTAAATTAACAAAAATTAAATGCAATATAAGTTTTAAGTCCACATAGCAGATTTGATGTAAGAAATAAATTGTAAATATAAGTTACAATTTGTACCCGGAACACCCGGTATCATACTAGCATGAAGTGCCCCCAAAACAATGTCATTTCTTAAATAATATATACATATAGAACCTTATTGTTAATTGAATATATTTTTGGACCGTGTCAAATATTTCTTTATTTTGCCTAAGAGTTAGGTTGTCAGAGTCGCCAAATAATAATAATTTAACAGTTGTATCGAATCTGTTTGTATAAGAGACATATTAGAAGAAAATCTTTCACAGATTTTATTTGACCACATTGACATGGAGGACTATCAACCAATTTATATAAATGTTCTTAAAGAAAGCTGTACAGTGAAAAATATGTTCTCACGTTTTCTAAAATAATTATAGAAAGGTTTATTAAAACTTTTATAAATGTATGTCGTAAAAATTGTCTATTGAACTTAGTCTTACATCTAAAGATAAGTCGTTCCAGTCACGTGTAGCTGTAGGTAGTAAAGAGTTGAAATAATAGCTTGTATGACATCGTATTTTTTCTAAGTTATGGTTATTTCTTGTTGAATAATGATGAGTGTCCGAGTGTTTGTTAGGTAGAGGAGAGTGTAAATATTCAGGAATTAAACCAAATGACCATTTTGTAATAGATCAAAAGTCTATGTTTACGTCGTTTGTCGTTTAAAGTTTCCCTACCCATTCCTACTTGGTGCAGCTTATAACTTAAGCCAGAAAGGATGTGTGATAAATTTGCGCAAAAGGTCAGAGGTCAAGGTCAAACAGTCACATAGTTAAAGTTTTATGTGAAAGCTTTTAAATGTTGAAGTTTTCGTGTTATGGGTAATGAATTACCACTGACTTGGTACAGATGGTGTTTTAAACCATAAAGGATTTGCTGCATAGGCTGAAGGTCAATGGCCAAAGGTCAAAGTCAAACACTCACGTTGTTAAAGTTTTTTTATGTTATCATTTTTATGTTATGAGTAATGAATTATCACACACTTGGTGCAGATGATATCTTAAAGCCATACTGGAAATGTAATATATTTTCAAAAGCTGATGTTCAAAAGAACAAGGTTAACAGTCACGATATAAAAGTTTAATGTTAAAGATGATGATGCTATGACTATTTGTATATTGTGGTGAAAGCAATTGTTGTAGTCGTCGGACAACTCTTGTTTATTTAACCATTTATTCAACATTTCATGGAAACATTTACTATTTCAAAAGAAAATCAACTACATTATATTTTAAAGGTTATGAGGTCTATTATTTCTTTAAAACAATATTTAAAATCTTTCTTACTTGCCTTAAAATATTTGATAATTAAACAATTTCATTTTCTGTATATAAAACATTACCCCTGTATATAGTTTCAAATTATAAGTGATTAAATGATAATATTTAAACTAGTGTTTGATCAGGATTTTTTTAAATTCAAATAATAAGAAAAAATAAAAATAAAGCTCATTAAAGATTGCTTCTTTATAATTTTTCATAAAATATTAAATAATTACCTTCAACCAAAATGCCAGTGAGGACAACAAATAAACAACCTGCTTGTAGAATCATAGCTTTTTTCTCCGGTAATTTACAAACAGGAAAGTTCGGGGGTAAATAAAAGTTACCTATAGGTACCAAGTTACTTGACAACATGCGAGCATTACAGGGTAACGTCCATATTGAATGTAACTATTTATGTTCTCTAATATTATTTGCGCAGTCATTTTTTTCTTTTAATTTGAGGTGGAAATTATATTTTATTAATTATATACAAAGACCAAGTTAGCCATTGTGTTAGTAGATTAAATAGTATCTTTCTATCCAGATCATTAGCGTCAGAAAGCAC
Organism: Tegillarca granosa; assembly: GCA_029721355.1. Lineage (NCBI taxonomy): Eukaryota > Metazoa > Mollusca > Bivalvia > Arcoida > Arcidae > Tegillarca > Tegillarca granosa. Next base: position 71,574 of record JARBDR010000297.1, on the reverse strand, counting down.
TAATGTTAGAGCTGGGTCCAATTTTCAGAAATGACACTTGAACACTTGATCATTTCCCCAATGTATTATTATATTGAAGACAATTGATCTTCCAAGTTGACATGTTTCTTCTGCCGTTATCCATGCCATGTTGACAATTACGTATTATATTTTATTCAATACACTTTTTAATGCAATGTGAGATATAAATTTTTGAATAAGTAACAAAATGAACATCTGACATATGTTGACTTTCAGACATTAAGAGGCATTATTCATTTAAACATTCTTAAGCAAGCCTTTTCGAATGAAACTTAATCACTTCACTGACAATACGGCAGGGGCAGATACAGATAAGTGTTTTGGCGTTTGTCCAAATTTGTAGCGCCATATCTGGAAAAGGCTTTATGGCACGGGCAGAACGTATCCATTTAAAAAATTAATCAACGATTGCGGCAAAAAAAATTCAAATTTTTAGGGGTCCTGTGGCTTCCAAAAAAGGACACAAAATTCTATTTATTCATTCATTTTATTTTTTATTTTTATTTTTTTTTAATTTATCTATTTATTATTTTTGGCATGTCAATAGTTTTTATTGATATTTATAGATTTGTTTATTTATCAGGATAAATAAAACATAATAACATTGTTGGAATAATAACTAATACGCTTGGCATATAAAATGACAATGTTGATAAGACAATTCTCTTTTTTTAAACCTTAAATACACGATTCTATCTAAATATTTGCCATTTTGACAAATCAGTTTGGGATCAACTAATTTAGTTTTCATAAATGTTAAATATAACGCTTTAAAAACTTTAAAAATCTTCTCTGAATGTAAAAGAGGTATACCTTAGTTATTTCATTCATAACATTCCTATGTCATCTAGTTTCAGATTTGCACAAATGGATGGGGAAATGGCAAGAAACTTAGTTGGGAAATTGCGTAAAAAAACATACATGTATATGTCAATATATCTTGAAACTATTAATTTTTTGTAAGGCTTGTATATAAAAATATTGTAGGTATTGATATAAAGACCATTTTGGTATATGATTCAAGATCATACATTCAAAGGTCAAGGTCACAGCTGCATAAAAATCTTAAGTTGCTTATTATCTTGAACACAATAAACTTTTTGTAAAAACGCGTTTATCAGAATATTGTAGGTATTGATATGACGATGAATTTTTTTATATTATTCAAGGTCATATGTTTAATGATCAAGGTCATAGCTACATAAGAAAGCTTTAAATGTTAATAACCTTGAAAACTATTTACTTTTAATATAGATATGTGTATAGGAATATTGTAGGTATTGATATGACATCACATAGCTGCATAAGTATACAGAAAAAGGTGCAGATATGAAAATTAAACATTGTACTACAGTCACTACATGTATATTGGCTAAGTATTAATGTAAATTGACCAGATATTTCTGATTAGGTATTGTGGCAGTTCTAAATTTGAGAAAACTTGGAAACGATTTTGGGCACATCCTCAAGTGAGCATTAGAGCTCATGGCAAAGGCAAGCATCGACGAACCTTTGGGCTGACAGATGGAACCAAATTGGATTCAATAAAAAATGCAGAACATCTGATCATATTTTCATTCTTAAAACTTTGATAGATTTACAAAAGAAAAAGAAAGAAAATCTATTTGCAGTATGTATAGTCCTAAAAAGCATTCGATTCGGTATGGCGAGAAGGGTTATTACATAATTATGTAAGCATTATACAGCATTCATGGTAAAACTTATAATATAATTAAAAGCATGTATTCCAAAACAGAAAATTGTATCAAATTCAAAAATGGAATAAGCCAAAAATTTGTATCAACAACTGGAGTAAAACAAGGCGATAATCTTAGTCCAACATAATTCAACATATACATAAACGACATTGTTTCATTTATAGAAAATTATCAAGATGATCCTATAATTGTATGCGATAACAAAATCAATATTTTACTTTACGCTGATGACATTATATTAATATCTAAAAGCCCAATGGACTTCAAAACTGTTTGAACGCTTTATCATTATACTGTAATCTTTGGAAACTGGAAGTAAATATAGCAAAATCCAAAATCATTGTATTCAACTCAAACGGTAGAACATATACTGATACATTTCATTTTAAAAATTCCACAATAAAAACACTAAAATCTGCTTCCTATCTCGGCATAGATTTAAAATGCAATGGCAATTTCAATCTAACACAAATCAATTTAGCCAATAAAGTGCAAAAAGCATACTTCAAAATTCAGAAAACAATAGGTTTGAATCAATCATGTTATCTACTTAAAAAAAGTTATTTGATTTATTAAGTATACCCGTTCTTCTTTATTGCAGTGAAATGGGGGTGCATTCTGTAACTATAATGACTCTGAACCACATGAGCATATTCATACCAAATTCCTAAAAGAAATACTGGATACATTCTAAATCCTACAACAATGCATGTATGTTTTTTGTTTTTTTATTTTCACTGAAAGTTTTTCAACTTATAAGTGCATATACAATTTAATACAATATTTCGCAATGTTCATGGAAATGTTACATGAAATTGACATATTTACAACAAAAGAATCATTCCATAAAAAAAAATATTATATTAAATAAGGAGAGTGGGCATGCAAATAGACATAGGTTGTTGGTCAGTGGATACAGCAGACGCACAGGTCATTGGGTTCCCCTACATGCAATGCACCCGCTATCCCAGTACTCACTAAGGGTATGCCTAATTACATGTACAAATTATTCTTACTAATAAAAATCTAGAAAATTTAAATAAAGTAATATAATATATACATAAAGCAATTACACTAAAATAATAACTAGAGAACAGACATATTATTTCTGATTTTAAGTGCCCTAATAAAATATTTGCCCAAATTTGACAGTTCTTTTACATTTTGTACAGATATCAGCTGAATTAATTTGAAAACACTGTGTTTGTGGAAGTAGTTTTTCTTAATAAAACGAGAGCGTAAACTTGAATATACAGGACATTTCAGAATGAAATGGAACTCATCTTCTATTTCATGATGATTACAAAAATGTGCAGTATCTTTGGTCTCTTGGAATATTATAGTATCTACCCGTTTCAATGCATAATTTATGGCTTGATAAACGAAACTGTGCAATAATTTGTTTGTGTAACTGTGAGATAGGTTTTTTAAGTATGATTGTAGACAAAAATGTGAATTTAAAAACTGACATAAGTACCCTTTTCAAGAATTATTGAAGAAGTTTGCACAATCTTGTTCAAAAATTTCTCTTAACTTTGCTTTATACATTATTAAAAAATACTTTGGATCTAATACATTTTTCTGTAACCATATATATCCCATTACTATTCTAAATAGTTCATTTTTAACTTGTGTTACCCAACTAGATACATTTGGGTTGTTTTCAGCATTTATGCACATTTCATCATACAATGATTTTAATATCAAATTTTCTGTACAAAGTAAATGAATCCAGTATTTCATATTCTTAATTTTCTCTGTATAATAAGGGGATATCTACCCAGCTCATAATAAACCATATAATTGGGTGTACTATTACGTGCACATAACAACCTTTTACAAAAATCAGTATGTAATTTTTCAATATGACTTGCTTTATAAAAACCCCATATTTCACACCCATATGAGAGAATGCTAGAGATGTATGTATCAAATAAGCTAACTTTTGTTTCAGTATTAAGCTCCAAATTGCGTGTTGAGTTTTGAAGAGAGAATAATGCGTTTCTACCCTGATCAACAATACATTTTTCAGTAATAGCAAATGTCCCATTAAAATTTAACACTATACCAAGGTAATTAAAACTATCAACAATGTCTAGTGCCGATCCATTGTATGACCACTGTTCACTAGATGTTACTTTACCATTATTTCTGAAAACCAAAACTTTCGTTTTATCAGTATTTACTGTTAACTGCCATTCATCTGTGTATAATTTTAACTGATCTAAAAGTGATTGCAGATCCTCAAGTGTCTCAGCAAACAAAACCATATCATCGGCATACATAAAAAGATAACTGTAATATCTGTAAACTGTAAGGTAAACACGCATTGTTTAAAAAAGAAGATTCACAGCCGTTTACATAAAGAGAGAATAGAACAGGGGAAAGAAATTCAACCTGCATGACACCACGACAATTAGAGAAAAAATCAGAACATTCACCGTCCTTCTTGACACAGCTCTTGACACAACTATATAAGCTTTTAATATTAGTGAGAAGTTTACCACTTAATCCAGATTTTATCAATTTTTGACATAATAATACTCTGTTAACGGTATCAAACGCTGATTTGTAGTCAACAAAACAACAATACAATCGCTTCTTGTTTGAGAGAAAAATGCTTATAAGTGAGTGTAATGTAAATATTGCATCTTTGGTTCAATAACCTGGTCTAAAATCAAATTGAGCATCTGTTAAAATTGAGTTTTGGTCACACCACTTCATAATACGATGACTCAAAACGGAAGTAAAAATTTTACCCAAGCAACTAGCAAGGGAAATACATCTATATTTTTTAACATCAGATTGACAACCTTTTTTATAAATAGGAGTGATTACACTCTTTGACCATAGTTTCGGAAAAAAATCCATTTTCAAAAATGTTTATTAAATAGCCTATGTAAAATTGGAATTAAAATATCCGAAAATTCTATAAAATATTCGTTGATTATCATATCTGCACCACCACTTTTTCTCGATTTGAGTCGTTTTATTGCGGATACAATCTCACAAAAAGTAATTTCAGAGTCCAACGCTGGGTATGTAGAGCAGAGCTTAATCGAATACCGTTAACATCAAAAATAAAATTAAACATAATTAAATACTGGGACCATATAGTTTCAAAAGAAAATACTCTGTTATATAAAATATATAAAGAAACTTATAACACAAAAGCGTGGACAACACATGTGAAAAATATCTTAAATCGATTAGGTTACTCTTGTATCATAATTATTCCAAAACTTATAAATTTGCATCTTACCAACATTAAACAAAAAATCATTGATAAAGAAAACCAAGAACAAATCAAAATGACAACAATGACCCATAAACTGAAATTATTTAATCAATTAATAAAATCACAATCTGAACCCCCATATCTTAATGTCCTTCATACCCGTAAAGACAGATCCACTATTGTTAAACTCAGATTAAGTGCTCATAAACTCGCTATTGAAGCGGGTAGATATGATAATTTAGATGTTAACTCCAGAGTATGCTTAAGTTGTAATAAAAACCAAATTTAAACTGAAATTCATTTCTTGTTATCTTGCGAACAATATAATCAGAATAGGAATATGTTATTTAAAGAAATTACCAATCACAATCATTTCTTTATGAATATGTCAGATATATCAAAAATAAAATAATTATTAAATAATAAAGATAAAAAGATATTAAGAAAAATAATAAACTTCATTACTTGTAGTCTTGACATCAGAAACACCAAGTGAACTGCAAATTGAGAAATAAAATAAAAATACATTGTATTTGTAACATGTAATCAAAACCCTTTGGATGTTGCACATTGATTTATTATAACTTAATATTATTATGTTATTTGAGACTTACCCCAAACATCTGGGCTTTTTTAATTTTAAATTTGTATGTTTGTTAGTTTTGTTAATCAGTTAGTATTCCCTTAACCAATAATGTAAATTGTGTTTGAGCAATAAAATTAGTAGTAGTAGTAGTAGTAGTAGTAGTAGTAGTAGTAGTAGTATTGATAAAACAAACAGGCAAATAGACAGAAGACTATATCCCTTAATGTTCCTGAAGCAATGTTTAGGACAAAAGAGCAAAATATAAGTAGTTAGATCTCGGAAAAAGCGATGTGTCAATTTACGTACCTATAGTTACTGACAGTATACCACGAACGCGCAGGACGTCATGTGGAACTGCATAATCTCGTAAGTATGAAACGTCTTTTTCGTTAGATTCTTTTTACAAAGTAAAACCTATTTGATGATTTACACGAAATTAATACTACATATCAAGCGAATGGCAACACCATAACAGCATTAACTCGACAGTAGTATACTGGAAGGTAAGTTCATTATTTTCACAAAGAAGATGTTCTTGAATTGTTAAGCAGTAAAATATGAATTTTACAACATGCAGGTAGTTTAATAATTTTTTTATCAGTTTGGGAAAAACATTGAAAATGTGAATCTAACACTATTCCAACAATATTTAAGGACATGCTTTTTGATGAATAAATAATTAAAAAATAAAAAAAAAATAGGTGGAATTCTTTATATTTAGCACCGATATTTTTCTATCATGTAATACACAAATAATTCTCTTGATATATATTTAATTAGACCAAATTTTTTGTATTACTGGATTATTCTTGCATTTGTTTAATTGTATAAGAATGTTTTGTCTGGGGAATCTTTTTTCCTCCATTATTCAATAATTGATCACTTTGATGCAAGTGAAGGAATCTAGACTGATGTGTAAACACACTAACTCTTCTCTATCATTTTTATTAACCTTAAAACCTTTGGTTAAGACACTTCAATTTTGCATTTTGTGTAATTTGGTTTTCTTTAATATATTTTAGATGATATGGCTACTACTTTTATTGAAAAAAGAAAATTTATTATTCCTTTTATTCTGTATGTTTACATTACCAGTGTAAGAGGTATGTTAATTTGCATGTTAAGTTATAAAATATAATAAAGATTAAATTCACAGATCCAAAACAATACCAAAATGGATAATTTTCTGAAAACTATAAATATGATCTTTTGCATAGGCATATATATAAGCATATTGTAGTATTGATATAACAACATTTTGATATTTAGATCAAGATCCGTTGTTCATAGTTCAGTTTAAAGTATAAAAGATTAAAAATTTGTCAAATTTAGTATTATTTTAAGCCAATTCTTAGAAATTCTTCAAAGCAACAAAGTGAAATAGAATCAAATTTGCTAAGGAATTCTTTTCTTTGATGCTTTGTAAAAATTATGATCACCCTGTATATTAGGTCTTGTATAAATGTTAATATTTTACAATTTTTTTTTTTTTTTTTTTTTTTTTTTTTTTTTCAACAAGAAAACTAGATATACACATCTTAAATTTGAACTATTTAGCTGCTTTTTCAAAGACCTGGGAATGTCAGAATTCTTACCAATGTAGATAATTGGAAAAAATTAAAATAAAAAAGGCACTATAGGCAAGGAGATTTATCTCTCATCTTACAAAACTTGTGGACAAATATAAAAAAAGTGTCTTTTCTTACCTGAATATTAATTGTATCAATTGAGGAACATAGAAAACAAGTATTGTCTATGCAATAAAAAAATTTGCACAATTAACCCATTTTCATAATCAAAATTCGGTCCTTAATCTTGGTTGATTCAAATTAAAATATCGAAATAAACATGTGTCAAAATCTATATCGTTGGGCCAAAGTTAATGATATTCATTGTGAAAAATCCTTGGTTGATGCCTATAATTGTGTCTGCTATGGATATCCAATATGAATGTCATATATTCAGTTGTTATATAGCAATATATTTCACATAAAAATAAATGATAAATTCTGAGATGTTAGCATGCAATATACATGTATATTGATATTTGCATGCAAACTTTGTTCCAGTATAAGGTCTCCCGAATCCATTTTTCACATTGGACACTTTGTCACATGACTGTCGTCTGAATCATGGCTGAAGAGGACATCATGTTGTTGTTGCAGTATTGCACTAGTTCTTATATCAATACATAAGAACTAGTGCAATATCCGTGTATTTTGAGTTAAAAATTGTATTTTTAGATGAAATACAAGTGGGAAGCAAATGAAATGTATTTTGCTATATAATAAAAGAGTTATTGGACTGTTGTGAAATATTGTCTCTCGTTGACTTGACATTTTCACTCACATCAACTCGGGACAGTATTTCATGTTATCAGTTCAATTATAAATCCTATATTGTTATATAGCAATATATACAATCAAAATAAATTCTTTTCAATAAATTATTGATCTATGAATAGGTATTTGTTTCAATCAATTGATTGGTTCACATGAGACTCTTTCTTTTTCCTTGACGTCACAAAAAGTTCAAAGTTGTTGTCGTCACAAAAAGTACATAGTTGCGGAAGAATACTTTGACCTGGTAGCACTATTTTTACACAGTGTTTTTGATAATTCTATTTTAAATCAGAAGGCATTAAGAAAAAACTGGAAGGGATCATAGATATTTGTTATGAACTTTGATTGTAATCAATTTATTGACTTGTAACTCTATTTGGTCACCACTGCTGTAGCTCAGTTAAAAAGTGCTCGCTCTGTTAGTGGGAGGTTGTGGGTTAGAATCCGGACCAGGTCTGACCCAAGACTTGAAAGTGGGTTGTTACTGTTATTTCACTAAGTACTTGACATTACGAAATGAAAGTCATGTTTCTTTTGGATGGGAACTTAAAATTAATGTAGGCATGGCACGATAAAGAACCCTGCTGTATAATGCCATCAGCGCAACACACAGGCTTGGAGCATTGTCTTTATGAAGTTGCAAAGTATAGTTTACGTCAAATACTTTATTGAAACAAAAATATTGTAATTTAAATATTTTCATCTAAAAATACCATTTCTGTTTCAAAATACACAAATATTGCAATAGTTCTTATAGTGCAATATAATTTTTGGAAAAACATGTCTTCCTTAGCTGTGATTTAGACTACAGTGTCACGTGACAAAGTGTGCAATATGAAAAGTGGATTCTGGAGACCTCAGACTGGAACAATTTTAAGTTTACATGCAAATACTGATATATATTCCAGTCACTAACACTTCTGAATTTAAGGTTTTATCTATCAATAAACTTTGTAATCTGTTTATTGGTGTGTAACTCTATTACTGGTCATGCGCAAATTGAATGAACCCCAGAGGGATTCATAGAAAATTTGAGGTGACCCTATAGAGTTAAGTTGGTTGAGTAATGGTGCTTAATGTACCAGTAAAAAATATTACTCTTATATTGAGATGTTGCCAGCTATAGGCCAAAGTTCAGAAATTTTGCCTGCGACCAGTGACGTCATAGACCTTTAATCGTGGATTGCGGGAAAGTGTTTTCTAAATTGACAAATGGAATTTTCAGTGGCATCCATTCATCCATCTTTTTTTCACAAATTCGTCTTTTAATAATTGTTTTTCAATTTTCACTTAAAAGTGTAATTCATGTTTATTGTTATTTATCAAATTGAATAAATTATTCATATCTAGATTGATCAGTGGGCGGGGTCAAATGCTAGTTACATGTGGGCGGAGCCAGATGTCAAATGTTCTTATTTAATGAAAGGGGACAACCCATTTTTCTGAGAAGGTGCACCAGCAGTGCATTTCCAAACTATTTTCAAAATTACATGAAAAATGTGAGTCGGATATAAAATTATTTGTAATAAATATTTTAAATAAAGAAATAAAGTAATTTATTCATAAAGACATTGGAATATTACTTTATTTTCTTAATACAAGTGGGAAGCAAATGAAATGTATTTTGCTATATAATAAAAAAGTTATTGAACTGATATTGTGAAAAAATGTCCCTTGTTTACTTGACATTTGCATGAGCTTGCAAGTGCAAATGTCGAGTCAACTAAGGAACAATATTTCACAATATCAGTTTAATAAGTCCATAATACAAATAAGTGCAGGTTGAGTTATACAGGTCTCCTGTTACAATAATTCAGCGGTACTCAACTACCAATTCTAGCAAGAATCATTTGCAACTGGTTATTATGTAACAAGATATCAATATCACATATATTTGAATACATGAAAAGTAATTAAATTTTATTGTTTTAGGAACTACTACAATAACAACATCTTGCCATGGATTTGTATCTGAAACATTAAATATAACATGCACTATTGATCCACACAATTCGGGAACTAGCATAGTACTACCAGATGGAACTGATGCTGCAGCTTGCTCTGCTCCACTTCCTAATACCATTTGCAATCAGATACCACCATATACAACTGATTACACAAAGGTTGGAACAAAAATAACATTTGTTCTCACAATTCCTTCATTGGATATTGATATTCATAATGGCACTTGGACTTGTAAACATGGATTAGAAACAAGTACAGGAGACGTTTGTGTAAATGGTAGGTATCAGATGTGGGTATCAAGAGTTTTCAGTATTTTTAGCTCACCTACCAAAGCCGGGGTGAACATATGGCATGGTGAAGTGTGCATGCATCCATACATGCATGCTTCCATGCATCTGAAAACTTGAGTCTTCATGTCTGAAACTAATGGGTCAATTCCAATGAAATTAAGTGCGGATTGTTCTTGGTTAATAAAGATAAAAAATTATTAGACTAAATCTTTTATCAGGTGAGCAATGCAGGCCTTATTGGGCTTCTTGTTTTATTCAAGATATACTTTATTTAATAAAATTTATGTCTTTTAAGAATTTTAAGACAAAACCTCATATCTTGGTACATATTTGTTCATATGACATAAGTATGATCAGACTGATGTAAACAAAATTGAAAGTTTTTTTTTTTTTTAACCCCAAAACAATAGTTTCTAGGATTATAGCAATGATTTGGATCAGGCTGAATAAACCTGATATCTCAAGGGGAATTAATGTTATTTTCCTTATTTGGGTCTTATGCCAAGCCATGATTTTAATAATCACAAAAGTCGGACGCTGAGGACTACAGATGAAGAAGTTATGATTTTGAATAAAAGAAATTTTAACTGAGCCTCGCCATAGTCAGTGTTTAACAAATTTTAATGGAACCTTGTAGCTTCTGGTGTAGTTTCCGATTTACTTATTTTATTGTTCAAGAAACTTAAGTTTGTTGAGCTTTACATTAACATAGAAAAATTTAAAATTATTTTTATTTTTCAGTTTTTAATTTAAACTTTATCTTAAATTTTCAATGTCAATTGTAAGCATTATAATATGTAACAGCATATAAGTAACGTCAGTAGAGGAGAGCTTTATTATATTTGTGTTAGAGTTATCTCCTGTATCTGATCGTCAGTGATCAAAACGGTTAATTTGAAATTTGGATAAATCAAAATTTTTCATTTGATCCCTTTAATTTCGAATTAACAAGAGTCATCTATATAGATAGATAGATAGATAGATAAAACTGAATATTGATGAGGAATATAATGCATTGTCCAAACATTTATTGTAGTTGCTTTTTATTTATTTATGTAAAATTATTTTTGTAAGCGTATGAAATTTTGTTATATAATAAATTCAGCAAAAGTCTGAAACATCCATCAGAATGAGTCAAATTCTGTATGAGAAAAGATGCCTCCGACTTTATAGATATATTATGAGTTTGTGGTCGAGATGGGTAATTTTGATCAAGTGGTCAGATTTTTCATCTCAAACGAGGCTCATCCGAGGTCGGAATTTCCCCATCTCAACCTTATTTGAGTAATTGATTATTTTTTCTTGCCTATAATTTACAAACATATTGGAATCACTGTTATTACAATGCAAGATTTTGCAATTGCAAGTGGATAAATACAAAACATGCCACAATTAACGATTAACGATTAACGTTTCACTCACAGCAGAATGAACCTATGTGTCAAAACAAGCGGTCCGGCGTGTTCGGTATGTGGAGGTGATCGGTTTTTAGAAGGGCCAGTATTCGGAAGTTGCACTGTATTAACTATTTGTATATGCATGTATATTAGAATATTGTAGGAATTGATATGACGATCATTATGATATACAATTCAAGTCTTATGTTCAAAGGTCAAGGTCATAGATGCATAAGAAGACTAAAATTGTTAATTATCTTGAAAACTATTAACTTTGTGTGTAGGCATATATATTAGAATGTTGGAGGTATTGATATGATAATCATTTTGATATATGGGTCAAGGTCAAGTGTTCAAAGGTCGAGGTCATAGCTGCATGAATATACTGAAATTGTGAATTATCTTATAAAAACCATTAACTTTTTGTAAAAGCATGTATATTAGAATATTGTAGGTATTGATATCATGACCATTTTGATATTGCACAAGGTCATATGTTCAAAGGTCAAAATCATGGCTGCATAACCATATGGCTTATGATTTGGAAGTTATTCATTGTACTATAGTTAAATTGTGCATATGAGCTATTTATAAATAAAATGTGACTAGATATTTCTGATTAATTATTGTGGGATTTCCAGACTTGAGGAATTTTGTAAACTTTTCATAATTAAGTTCTTTGCAAGTTTTTTTTTTACATTTCCTCAAGTGAGTGTTAAGGCCCATGGGCCTCTTGTTTACAATTAATACTCAGTTTCACATCTGTTGCAAAAGCATAGGTATTTCTTACTTTTTCCAGTTGAAATAATTGCAGACACTAAAGATATACTATTTCTTAATCTCAAAAATAAGTACCTGTAATAATAATGCACATGTTTCACAGGTTTGGATCCTGTATGAGTCTTGTTTAATTTGCTTGACATAAGGAAATAACAGACCCCAGCTTCAAAATCATTCCTTAACAACTATATAGAAGCAGGTGATTGTCATATTTGGGCAGTTCTAATTCACATTGTGTTTTGATACCATTATTTACTTTTAAATCTAAATCAATTATGTAAACTGCATGTTTTGTAGCTCCCCTCTCTCCACAAGGAAAGGAGCCAACATTTACGGCTATCCATACATCAGCAAAGTCAATATCACTCAGTGGTGAAGTTTATTGTCAACATCCAGTCTCAGCTGTTACATTTGAAGTTCTGTATGCAGAACAGGTATCATTATTTATTTATTTATTTATTTATCTAAATCTTTATAACAGACAAAAATTTAACCATAGATCTATGTCTATAAAGTGTGTGTTTGTGAAAGCTTAGTGTTGAGCATGATGTAATCAAAATACATGTGACACAAACAATCCATGTGACTTGACAGGTATGTAAATGACATCACATGAAAATCATTGGTCTTTTGACATAAACAACAATTGTTTGTTGTTTGATATCATATTGAATGGAACATCTTAAGTCGGAGAACAATATGAAAAGATTTCAGACAATATTTTACAATATTTTATCATAGAATTTTTCCCTTTTATATAAAAAAGCTAACATATGAAACTATGTTGGGATTACTTATTTTTTATTATTATTATTATTCCCTATTTTTCCGCCATACTTTGTAAACACCATAGCTCAAAATCGCTTTGGTGGAATGTGATGAGATTTTGTACACTTGTTCCCGATGTCAATTAGCTGTGCCTTTTGAGGGTCACATCTGATTGGTTGAAATAGAAAGGGAGATAATAATAATGTCACACTCTACTGATTTTGCACTCTAGAAAAGAAACTAATAACCAATCTCAATGAAATTTGTTTTATGGTTACAATTTTAGATGCTCTAAAAGTCAGACATTGTGACCTTATAAGCTCAACTGGCTAAAGCCAGCTGAGCTTATGGCATGGTTTTGCCTGTGTGCGTACATGCATAAACTTTGGTCTTCTCCTTTGAAACCACTAGGCCAATTGGAACCAAATTTGGTGTGGAAGGACCCTAAGTTGGCCTGACTAAAGTTTATACCAGACAACCCCGCCCAACATCCAAAATGGCCGCTGTTATTATAAATAGAAAAAACACAAAAATGGCCATTGTGGATCCATTTTTCCACCATTTAAGCTCAAATTTCAAATGTAGAAAGTATATCGTGGGGGATTCAACATATGTAACAGGTTTTTGTGAGAATTTTTTTGTTGACTAATTTTCAAGAATTATGCAAATTAATCTTTGAAAATCTTCTCCTCTGAAGCCACTGGGCCAATTGGAATGAAATTTGGTGTGGTTGATCCCTACCGCAGCCTGACTGAAGTTTGTACCAGACAACCCCACCCGACATCCAAGATGGCCGCCATTACTATAAATAAAAAAAAAACCACAAAAATGGCCATTGTGGATCCATTTTTCCGCTGACTTAGCTCAAAATAAAAAATGTAGAAAGTCTATTGTTGGGGATTCAACATATGTAACGGGTTTTTTTCGAGTCTTTTTTCATTGACCCAATTTTCACTTATTATGCAAATTAGGTTATATATTTTGTGAAAACTTTAAAAATCTTCTCTTCTGAAACACTGGGCCAATTGTAATGAAATTTTGTGTGAAAGGTCCTTATGTCAACATGACTAAAGTTTGTATCAGGCAACCCCACCAGACATCCAAGATGACCGCCATAATTAAAAATAGGAAAAAAAACCAAAAATGGCCATTGTGGATCCTTTTTTCCACCGATTGAGCTTAAATTTTAAATATAGAAAGTAAACTGTGTGGGATTCAAAATATACAACAGGTTTTTTCTGAGAAAATTTTTAGCTCACCTGAGCTCAAAGCTCAGATGAGCTATTGCGATGGTTTACCGTCCGTCGTCTGTCGTGCGTCATGTGTCGTCCTTTGTCAGTCGTCCGTCGTCCGTCGTGCGTTAACATTTTACATTTTAATCAACTCCTCTAAAACTACCAACCCAAATTTGATGAAACTTGGTGATGATGATGTCTGGGTGAAGGCCTTTCAGATTTGCAATATGAAGGAGTTATGTCCCCTTGGGGCCCCATAAGGGGGAAAATAGTGAAAAACTTTAAAAATCTTCTCCTCTGAATGTACAAGCGATATACCTTAGTTATTTCACTTACAACATTCTTAGGTCATGTAGTTTTAGATTTTAACAAATAGAAACTTTTTGTATAGGCATGTATATCAGAATATTGTACGTATTGCGACAACGATCATTTTGATATATGGCTCAAGGTCATATGTTCAAAGGTCAAGGTCACAATTGCAAAAGAAAACATAAATTGCTAATTATCTTGAAAACTATTAACTTTTTGGATAGGCATGAATATTAGAATATTTTAGGTATTGCAACAGCGATCATTTTGATATATGGTTCAAGGTCATATGTTGAAAGCTCTAGGTCACAGCTGCTAAAGAAAAGTTAAATTGCTAATTATCTTGAAAACTATTAACTTTTTGTATAGGCATGTATATTAGAATATTGTAGGTATTGCGACAACAATCATTTTCATTTATAGTTCAAGGTCATATGTTGAAAGGTCAAGGTCACAGCTGCAAAAGAAGACTTAAATTGCTAATTATCTTGAAAACTATTAACTTTTTGTATAGGTGTGTATATTACAATATTGTAGGTATTGACATGACAATCATTTTGATATATGGGTTCAAGGTCATATGTTGAAAGGTCAAGATCACAGCTGCAAAATAAAACTTAAATTGCTAATTACCTTGAAAACTATTAACTTTTTGTATAGGCATGTATATTAGAATATTGTAGGTATTGACATGACACTCATTTTGATATATAGTTCAAGGTCATATGTTGAAAGGTCAAGGTCACAGCTGCAAAAGAAGACTTAAATTGCTAATTATCTTGAAAACTATTAACTTTTTGTATAGGCGTGTATATTAGAATATAGTAGGTATTGACATGACGATCATTTTGATATATGGTTCAAGGTTATATGTTGAAAGGTCAAGATCACAGCTGCAAAATAAAACTTAAATTGCTAATTACCTTGAAAACTATTAACTTTTTGTATAGGCATGTATATTAGAATATTGTAGGTATTGACATGACACTCATTTTGATATATAGTTCAAGGTCATATGTTGAAAGGTCAAGGTCACAGCTGCAAAAGAAGACTTAAATTGCTAATTATCTTGAAAACTATTAACTTTTTGTATAGGCGTGTATATTAGAATATAGTAGGTATTGACATGACGATCATTTTGATATATGGTTCAAGGTCATATGTTGAAAGGTCAAGGTCACAGCTGCAAATGAAAAGTTAAATTACTAATTATCTTGAAAACTATTAACTTTTTGTATAGGCATGTATATTAGAATATTGTAGCTATTGACATGGCACTCATTTTGATATATTGTTCAAGGTCATATATTGTAAGGTCAAGGTCACAGCTGCAAAAGAAAGTTAAATTGCTAATTATCTTAAAAACTATTAACTTTTTGTATAGGCATGTATTTTTGAATATTGTAGGTATTGACATGACAATCATTTTGATATATGGTTCAAGGTCATATGTTGAAAGGTCAAGGTCACAGCTACAAAAGAAGACTTAAATTGCTAATTATCTTGAAAACTATTAACTTTTTGTATAGGCGTGTATATTAGAATATGGTAGGTATTGACATGACAATCATTTTGATATATGGTTCAAGGTCATATGATGAAAGGTCAAGGTCACAGCTGCAAAAGAAAAGTTAAATTGCTAATTATCTTGAAAACTATTAACTTTTTGTATAGGCATGTATACTAGAATATTGTAGGTATTGCGACAACAATCATTTTGATATAAAATTCAAGGTCATATGTTGAAAGGTCAAGGTCACAGCTGCAAAAGAAGACTTAAATTGCTAATTATCTTGAAAACTATTAACTTTTTGTATAGGCTTGTATATTAGAATATTGTAGGTATTGACATGATGATCATTTTGATACATAGTTCAAGGTCATATGTTGAAAGGTCAAGGTGACAGCTGCAAAAGAAGACTTAAATTGCTAATTATCTTGAAAACTATAAACTTTTTGTATAGCTATGTATATTAGAATATTATAGGTATTGACATGACGATGTTTTTAATATATAGTTCAAGGTCATATGTCAAAAGATCAAGGTGACAGCTCCAAAAGAAGACTACAGTCACTTTATGCATATTAGCTGCTTATTAATGAAATGTGACCTAAATATTTCTGATTAATTTTTTTGGGAGTTCTTGAGTTTCTTTAAATTTTCTGTACTTGATATATTGACTGTTGCACTCTGTAAACAATTTTAGAGATATTCTCAGGTGAGCGTTAAGGCCCATGGGCCTCTTGTTTGTAAAGGCATGTACATTAGAATATTGTAGGTATTGCGACAACAATCATTTTGATATATGGATCAAGGTCATTTGTTGAAAGGTCAAGGTCACAGTTGCAAAAGAAGAATTAAATTGTAATTATCTTGAAAACTATTAACTTTTTGTATAGGCTTGTATATTAGAATATTGTAGGTATTGCGACAACAATCATTTTTATATATTTTACAAGGTCATATGTTGAAAGGTCAAGGTCACAGTTGCAAAAGAAGACTTAAATTGCTTATTATCTTGAAAACTATTAACTTTTTGTATAGGCATGTATATAAGAATATTGTAGGTATTGCATCAATGATAATTTGATAAATGGTACAAGGTCATATGTTGACAGGTCAAGATCATAGCTGCATACGTGTACTGAAATTGTGAATTATCTTGAAAACTGTTAACCTTTTGAATAGGCATGTATATTAGAATATTGTAGGTATTGTGACAACGATCATTTCGATATATGGGTCAAGGTCATATGTTTAAAGGTCAAGGTCACAGCTACAAAAGAAGACTTAAATTGCTAATTATCTTGAAAACTATTAACTTTTTGTATAGGCGTGTATATTAGAATATTGTAAGTATTGACATGACGATCATTTTGATATATGGTTCAAGGTCATATGATGAAAGGTCAAGGTCACAGCTGCAAAAGAAAAGTTAAATTGCTAATTATCTTGAAAACTATTAACTTTTTGTATAGGCATGTATATCAGAATATTGTAGGTATTGCGACAACAATCATTTTGATATAAAGTTCAAGGTCATATGTTGAAAGGTCAAGGTCACAGCTGCAAAAGAAGACTTAAATTGCTAATTATCTTGAAAACTATTAACTTTTTGTATAGGCGTGTATATTAGAATATTGTAGGTATTGACATGATGATCATTTTGATACATAGTTCAAGGTCATATGTTGAAAGGTCAAGGTGACAGCTGCAAAAGAAGACTTAAATTGCTAATTATCTTGAAAACTATTAACTTTTTGTATAGCTATGTATATTAGAATATTATAGGTATTGACATGACGATGTTTTTAATATATAGTTCAAGGTCATATGTCAAAAGATCAAGGTGACAGCTCCAAAAGAAGACTACAGTCACTTTATGCATATTAGCTGCTTATTAATAAAATGTGACCTAAATATTTCTGATTAATTTTTTTGGGAGTTCTTGAGTTTCTTTAAATTTTCTGTATTTGATATATTGACTGTTGCACTCTGTAAACAATTTTGGAGATATTCTCAGGTGAGCGTTAAGGCCCATGGGCCTCTTGTTTGTAAAGGCATGTACATTAGAATATTGTAGGTATTGCGACAACAATCATTTTGATATATGGATCAAGGTCATTTGTTGAAAGGTCAAGGTCACAGTTGCAAAAGAAGAATTAAATTATAATTATCTTGAAAACTATTAACTTTTTGTATAGGCTTGTATATTAGAATATTGTAGGCATTGCGACAACAATCATTTTGATATATTTTACAAGGTCATATGTTGAAAGGTCAAGGTCACAGTTGCAAAAGAAGACTTAAATTGCTTATTATCTTGAAAACTATTAACTTTTTGTATAGGCATGTATATAAGAATATTGTAGGTATTGCATCAATGATAATTTGATATATGGTACAAGGTCATATGTTGACAGGTCAAGATCATAGCTGCATACGTGTACTGAAATTGTGAATTATCTTGAAAACTGTTAACCTTTTGTATAGGCATGTATATTAGAATATTGTAGGTATTGTGACAACGATCATTTCGATATATGGGTCAAGGTCATATGTTGAAAGGTCAAGGTCACAGCTGCAAAAATAGACAAATTGTAATTATCTTGAAAACTATTAACTTTTTGTATAGGCTTGATTATTAGAATATTGTAGGTATTGCGACAACAATCATTTTGATATATTTTACAAGGTCATATGTTGAAAGTCAAGGTCACAGTTGCAAAAGAAGACTTAAATTGCTAATTATCTTGAAAACTATTAAATTTTTGTATAGGCATGTATTTTAGAATATAGTAGGTATTGACATGACGATCATTTTGATATATGGTTCAAGGTCATATGTTGAAAGGTCAAGGTCACAGCTACAAAAGAAGACTTAAATTGCTAATTACCTTGAAAACTATTAACTTTTTGTATAGGCGTGTATATTAGAATATTGTAGGTATTGACATGACGATCATTTTGATATATGGTTCAAGGTCATATGTTGAAAGGTCAAGGTCACAGCTGCAAAAGAAAAGTTAAATTGCTAATTATCTTGAAAACTATTAACTTTTTTTATATAGGCATGTATATTAGAATATGGTAGGTATTGCGACAACAATCATTTTGATATATAGTTCAAGGTCATATGTTGAAAGGTCAAGGTCACAGCTGCAAAAGAAGACATAAATTGCTAATTATCTTGAAAACTATTAACTTTTTGTATAGGCGTGTATATTAGAATATAGTAGGTATTGACATGATGATCATTTTGATACATAGTTCAAGGTCATATGTTGAAAGGTCAAGGTGACAGCTGCAAAAGAAGACTTAAATTGCTAATTATCTTCAAAACTATTAACTTTTTGTATAGCTATGTATATTAGAATATTATAGGTATTGACATGACGATGATGTTAATATATAGTTCAAGGTCATATGTCAAAAGATCAAGGTGACAGCTCCAAAAGAAGACTACATTCACTTTATGCATATTAGCTGCTTATTAATAAAATGTGACCTAAATATTTCTGATTAATTTTTTTGGGAGTTCTTGAGTTTCTTTAAATTTTCTGTACTTGATATATTGACTGTTGCACTCTGTAAACAATTTTGGAGATATTCTCAAGTGAGCGTTAAGGCCCATGGGCCTCTTGTTTGTAAAGGCATGTACATTAGAATATTGTAGGTATTGCGACAATAATCATTTTGATATATGGATCAAGGTCATTTGTTGAAAGGTCAAGGTCACAGTTGCAAAAGAAGACTTAAATTGTAATTATCTTGAAAACTATTAACTTTTTGTATAGGCTTGTATATTAGAATATTGTAGGTATTGCGACAACAATCATTTTGATATATTTTACAAGGTCATATGTTGAAAGGTCAAGGTCACAGTTGCAAAAGAAGACTTAAATTACTAATTATCTTGAAAACTATTAACTTTTTGTATAGGCATGTATATAAGAATATTGTAGGTATTGCAACAATGATCATTTTGATATATGGTACAAGGTCATATGTTAAAAGGTCAAGGTCACAGTTGCAAAAGAATACTTAAATTGTAATTATCTTGAAAACTATTAACTTTTTGTATAGGAATATATATTAGAATATTATAGGTATTGTGACAACAATCATTTTGATATATGGTACAAGGTCATATGTTGAAAGGTCAAGGTCACAGTTGCAAAAGAAGTCTTAAATTGCTAATTATCTTGAAAACTATTAACTTTTTGTATAGGCATGTATATAAGAATATTGTAGGTATTGCATCAATGATAATTTGATATATGGTACAAGGTCATATGTTGACAGGTCAAGATCATAGCTGCATACGTGTACTGAAATTGTGAATTATCTTGAAAACTGTTAACCTTTTGTATAGGCATGTATATTAGAATATTGTAGGTATTGTGACAACGATCATTTTGATATATGGGTCAAGGTCATATGTTGAAAGGTCAAGTTCACAGCTGCAAAAGAAGACAAATTGTAATTATCTTGAAAACTATTACCTTTTTGTATAGGCTTGTTTATTAGAATATTGTAGGTATTGCGACAACAATCATTTTGATATATTTTACAAGGTCATATGTTGAAAGTCAAGGTCACAGTTGCAAAAGAATACTTAAATTGCTAATTATCTTGAAAACTATAAGCTTTTTGTATAGGCATGTATTTTAGAATATAGTAGGTATTGACATGATGATCATTTTGATATATGGTTCAAGGTTACATTTTCAAAGGTCAATGTTATAGCTGTAGAAGAAGATTGAAATCATAAATTATCTTGAAAACCATTAACATTTTGTACAAGCATGTTGATTAGAATATAGTAGGTATTGATATTAAGACCATTTTGATATAAGGTTCAAGTTCACAAGTTCAAAGGTCAAAATCATGGCTGCATAACCATACGGTTAATGATTTTAAAATTATTCATTGTACTATAGTTAAATTGTGAATATGAGCTATTTATAAATGACATGTGACTAGACATTTCTGATTAATTATTGCAGGATTTTCCAAACTTGAGGAATTTTGTGAACTTTTTGTATTTAAGTTCTTTGTAAGTTTTGGATATTTCCTCAGGTGAGTGTTAAGGCCCATGGGCCTCTTGTTATTGACCCAATTTTCAAGAAATATGCAAATTAGGTGTAATATTGAGTAAAAATCTTTTCCTCTTAAACCACTGGGCGAATTGGAACCAAATTCCGTGTGGAAGGTTACTACATCGGCCTGAAAAAGATGCCAGTCCAAGATGCCCGTTCTTACTAGATATAAAAAAATAGCCATTGTTGATCCATTTTAAGCTCAACTTGCTAAACCCAGCTGAGTTTATAACATGGTGAAGCATGCCTGCATGTTTATGTTGCAAAGTAGGCTTCAATGAAGCAAAAACTGTCATAAGCTCAATTTATTTCCCATTTTTAGCTGATGAACCAATCATGGTAACCACATCACATTGTCTTACAGGGGCCACAGTGGTTGAGTGGTCTTAAGCATTCGATGTTATGGATCACAGGGCCTCTCACCCCTGACATTGCGTATTAACCTCCCAGTGGCACTAGCACTTCATCTTTGAACGTTTGTCAGTTAACTTGCTGCTTGGTTGCTGTTTTCTCCGATACTCCAGTGTCCTCCACCATTTCCAAAACTGACAGTTTCTGTATTAGTGAAATATTCTTGAGTTGAAAATTAAACAGCATTACAAACAAAAACAAACAATGTCTTACATATGGAGCCAGTTGAGCATCACAGGCCCTATTAGGCCTCTTGTTTTCATGGTCAAATGATTTTCTTTGTTATTTTAAGAGTTATTGAATGAACTTTTATAAACAGCATTTCTGAAACACCATTTGATACATTATTATTATTCCTGTATCTTCATTCAAATACATCAATCATTGCTACTGCTAACACTCAATTCTTTTCTAATGTACAAGGTTGCCACCATTGGTGGTGACTTACCCAATGATTGAGCCCTGCTCAAACGCAATGTTTAGTTTACAAATTAGATATATTTTTAACCATAATCTTTCAAAATCTTCTTACTTGAAATTATTTAATCAAAAAATTTAATACCAGCAGAAGTTTTTATTACCATTGGCCTTAAATGGGATTTTTCTTCAAATCCATGAATTTCAAGGAATATTAATAAATCTAATCAGTTTTGTAAGAGCATTTTTAAATTTTCACAAATTACAGTATGCAAATGTGGTCTTATATTTTTAGTTTTTGTTTTTGAGTTCTCTGAAGGTCTTTTACTCATTGGGCTATTTGTTAATTGTAAAAAATACATAAAGTATAAATTTTTTAGCATCCTTATTGATGCAACATTACATTGCTGTATTTTCAGAATGGAGCTTATACAACCTTCAATCCACAGCCTTCTGTTTCAATTCAAAATTTAGGAAGTAATGGATGTAGTTCTCAGGAGAGCAATGTTTCATTTAGTGGAATTCTGTCTTGTGATAATTACACTCTAGCTGGAAAAACTTTCACCTTAATGGCTAGATTTAACCAGTCAAATCTACCACCTGACAGTAATACGTATAATATAACTAGCTCTGGAAGCTTTTCTTGTCCAGGTAAGTCTATTGGAAAACAATCTAAATGTTCTATAGCAACCTTATTTAACTTGTGTTTTGATGCCATCATGGTATACTCAGATTCAAATATTCTTATTTCATGAGTTACATAGTGTTTGTGGTCTGGTAAATCTTCTATACAGTTTCATTGCCTTTCTTCAGGATCAAGAGGTTCTAAAACATTACAATTAAAGTAAAAAGGCAGGCTGTGTTAAATATACTTTAATTGTGATAATTAACAAACATAGAACAATGCTGTTAATTCTAAGTTCAAAGGTTAAGCAGTTCAAATCTTTAACATTTGTCCTGTTTCCTAGATCACCATGCAATCATTGAGGTTATAGACTTAATTTTGTGAAGTTTATAGTATAGGTGCTGCTAGTGTCTAGTCCTGAAGATGGATAGGGTGAAAACTGTAAATTTTGAATTGTTTAATCATTCTACCTAGAAAAGCAAAATTAATTAATAATATTTCAAGAACACAGAGTACTTCAGGCCCTAGTTTCACAATCATTCACTCAATTGAGCATACACTCAACTCAAATAAGGAAATATTTCAATGTCAGTTTGTAAGAATATACAGTTAAAATTGAATATCTATTATATTTAAATTAAGTGGGGATTCATTAAACAAAATGAAAAAACTTAAAATTCAAAAATATTGATGAGAGAAAAATGGAAATATTGGAGTTGATTATACATTCTGTTAAGTGAATGATTGTGAAATGGGGCCTATTATTATCAAGTAATATACCTTCATTTTAGGATATAACTGTTCTTGATGAATAATCACCAGGTCATATTGTGTGTGTTTGTGTGTGTGTCTAAAATTATAACTTGGCTCTATGTTTAATATGGGATTTGAACCAATGTCAGGTCATTTAGGGATATTTATGTTCATTTTGATCTTACTTTAGCTGGTAATTTCTGTTCTGTTATACTCACTGTCACTTTAAGCATTAAAGATATGTTGAGATTTTCTTAGATTTGACTTTTTTCTTCTTCTTTTCTTTAATGGCATATAGATACTCGACCGATATTTTGTCAGTGGGAAAACTTGATTTGATTTAGATTGGATAGGTAATGCTGCCATTAGAATATTAACGAGCAAATGATGCACAACTCGGGATGCACACCAGAGAAAGACCAGTCACTATAGCTTACTTTGGCACTGTGTATCCAAGTGAGCTAAAAATCAGTGTTATTCTTTCCAGGAGAAAAAGGTCAAATTTGACTGGAAAAACCGTGTTATCATGATTACAAAGTTGAATGTTGGGTCAGTAAATGGGTCATGATGTCATATCATGAAGAAGAGCTTTTTAACACTCTTGAGACTCACTTTTAGTCAAATTGTCATCAAACTTAATCAAAATTATCCTCTTGATAAAAGCAAGGTTGAGTTATTATGTTGGTTATGTTGGGTCATTATGTAGGTCAATACGCCAAACAATAGAAAAATTAAGTAAACATTATGAAAGTCACAGTTTTATTTTAATTTTCTCCAGTCTAACTCAGCATGATATGAACCTCTTGACAAAAGATAGGTATAGATAATATAATGGTTATGCTGTGTTAATATGAAGGCCATAATGTCAAACCGTTTGTTAAAAACTTTGTTAATGTTCAAATTTGGTTTAAACATCTTCAAACTTGTTCACGTGTTCTTAAAACAGATGAGTCAAATATCTTACACTTCTGTGTCATGTTGATAAAAAAAGTAGGTTACCAGGTCAATGAGGACCTTCTTCACCTTACCCTTTTGACAATTGTCAGAAAACTTGAAATATGTAATTAAAAATGTGAAACAAACAAATAAATTAATTAATGAATTAAATATATAGACTTCATTTTTTTCTGGATTGATAAGTGGTGGCCACTTTTAAACTGTTAATCTATGGACTAGATTGATTTGTTATGCAAGAGGTATCAGTTATAATTTGTTATTCTTGTTGTGTCAGTTGAAATCAAATTATGTTATTTTGTAATCAATACAAAGGTTCAGAAAGTTGTTCATAATTTTGTCTTATTCATAATGAAGAGCAAAATAAAGTCCTTTTGACCTTATTGCATTTGGTTATAGTCTGATCATATTTAAGTTTTTGTATCATTTTCAGCTCACTGAGCACAAATTGCTCATGTGAGCTATTGGCACCAATAGAGGCAGACCCTCCGCTGTCTGCCATCTATCCGTCTGTCCGTCCGTCCGTCAACAATTGCTTTAAAGGACTTCTTCTCAGAAACTTCTGGTCACATTTTGTTCAAACTCAGTCAAAAGCATCTATAGAACATTGCCTTTCAGATTTGTGTTTTTGGTTGCCATAGCTACCAATTGTAGGTCACATTGACCTACATAATTGAAAACCTAAAAAAATATTCTTCTCTAAAACCACTTCACTGAGATAAAATCTGATGTGATATTTGGCATCTAAAGCGTCTTATTTACCAAGTTTGTGAATTTCAATAATTTTTGTGAAAAATTAGGTTACGCGTTTTTCGTTTATTTTTTATAGATTGTAAATAGTACAAACATATGTTTGACAATTTTCATGAAATTCTGTAAAATACAAGTCCCTTTATCGACTTTTTTCATTTTCAATTCTAGCAACCCAAGGGTAGAGTGTTCAAATCCAAGTGAGGCCATTTTTTTTTTAAATTTCTGAATTTTATGACTTACAGTGGTGCATGGAAGAGATTTTATGAATTTTTACTTTTTAGTGTAATTTTTATTTTTGAAATACATGTGATACTGATATGTAGATATAGCTAAAACCTTGAAATATTTTTTTTGTTTTACAAAATCACCGTTATGTGACATAATTTAAACTAATTGAACAAATTTTTTAAAATAATTTGCAGTTGACTTTTACAATTTTTTTAAACAATTTTAATTAATGTGTCAAATCCGGAAAGTCTTAAATCCGGATCTAAAAATTGCTCATGTGAGCTTTTGTTATGGATAGGAACTCTGCCATCAATCCATACATCCATCAAAAGACTTCTTCTCAGACACTACTGGTCTAATTCATTCATATAAGCCAATAGGATCTATAGACCATTGCCATTTACATTTGTGTTTCTGGTTGCTATGGCTACCAAAAGTAGGTCATAGTGACCTACATAGCTAAAAACCAACACAATAAAAATAATGTTATCTGAAACCACTTCTATTGAGGCAACATGTTATGACTTAACCAGGTATTATCAAGACATACCAGTTACATTTAAACTCAGGTGAGCAAATTAGGGCCATCTTTGGCCTCTTGTTTGATACCTTTATCTTTTTTCCTTTATGTTAATAGATGTAGGCAATGGTAACCATCTTTTTGTTTAGATTGATATAGCTGTTAGATCAAGTAAACGTTTTATAATGTAGAAGTTGGATATTGTTACTTTCTTGTTCATTTCAAATACAATAAACTGACATAAAAACAACACACATTTAAATGGCAGGGGAGATGGGGGCAGCATTAATGGAGGGAGCAACATTAGTGACTGAGTGATCTTAACCAAATAGCTAATATAAACCTTTGAAAGCACAAGTTACCTCCAGAAACAAATACAGTTATTTTAGAATTATCTTATTTTAGAAAATTTTCTGTTTGTTTATAATCTAAAAACCCCAATCTTAATCAAGTTTCAGTTGATCAATATGAGGTTAAAGACAACAAATAATAAATACATTGACAGTGTGTGAGATGTCGAAGTTATTAGAAGGCAATATTATCAGGTTTTACTGCACATGTTAAACATTACCGTATTGTAAAGGTTACGAGCTATTTACCTTAAACCGATTTCTTTGTTTGAGTGTGATAGTTTTCACTAAGTTCAATGCATTTGTGTTTTCTCTTAGTTGCTTGCTTGCTGCTTCATAAGTAAAATGCTGAGTCATTAGGTTTCATTGCTTGTTGGTTTCTTTGGTAATCTATTTTCCTTTAACATTCTGTGGTTCCTCATTATTCATTGGTTTCTTGTATCTACAGGTCCTACCACTGAGCCTTCAGGAACCACTACACCTCCACAAGATCCAGCTTGTGACTGTCCAGCTTTGCCTTGTTTAAATGAGAATGGATTCTGTGTTCTGTGGATAATAGTAATTGTTTGTGTTGTATTTATAATTATTGTGATTATAATAATTATAGTTTTAATTTTATTCATTACAAGTCGTAGAAAGAAACAAAAACAAACAAAAAAAAAATTAGAAAATAACGAACTGGATGATAAACAATTTACTGAGTTAGAAACGAGTTCATCATAAATAATGCTGCTTTTCAAATACACAAAATTTTTATTTTCATAAATTACTGGTACATTTATACATTATTTTTTTATTATTATTATATTTTACAATCAAAAAACTTATCATAATCTGTTATTATTATTATTATTATTATTATTATTATTATTATTATTATTATTATTATTATTATTATTATTATTATTATTAGCTCACCTGAGCTGAAAGCTCAGATGAGCTATTGCTATCCATCTTCATCCGTCGTGCGTCTTCCGTCGTGCGTAAACTTTTTACATTTTAATCTTCTCCTCCAAAACCACTGGGCCAAATTTAATGAAACTTGGTAACCATCATGCCTGGGTGAAGCTCTTTCAGATTTGCACAAATGAAGGAGTTATGTCCCCTTGGGGCCCCATAAGGGGGGAAATAGTGAAAAACTTTAAAAATCTTCTCCTCTGAATCTACAAGAGATATACCTTAGTTATTTCATTTATAACATCCTTAGGTCATTTATTTTCAGATTTGCACAAATGGTAGCCATGGGACTCAAAATGGGGAAATTGTGAGGCACTGAGTGGGGAATTTGATAAAAATTATATATTTGTCACTATATCTTGAAAAGTATTAACTTTTTGTATAGGCATGTATGTAAGAATATTGTAGGTATTGACATGACGATTATTTTGATATATAGTTCAAGGTCATATGTTGAAAGGTCAAGGTCACAGCTGCAAAAGAAGACTTTAATTGCTAATTATCTTGAAAAGTATTAATTTTTTGTATAGGCATGTATATTAGAATATTGTAGGTATTGAGATAGCGACCATTTTGATATATGGTTCAAGGTCATATGTTGAAAGGTCAAGGTCACAGCTGCAAAAGAAAACTTAAATTGCTAATTATCTTGAAAACTATTAACCTTTTGTATAGGCATGTACATAAGAATATTGTAGGTTTTGACATGATGATCATTTTGATATATGGTTCAAGGTCATATGTTGAAAGGTCAAGGTCACAGCTGCAAAAGAAGACTTTAATTGTTAATTATCTTGAAAACTATTAACCTTTTGTATAGGCATGTATATTAGAATATTGTAGGTATTGCCATGATGATCATTTAGATATATGGTTCAAGGTCATATGTTGAAAGGTCAAGGTCACAGCTGCAAAAGAAGACTTTAATTGCTAATTATCTTGAAAACTATTAACCTTTTGTATAGGCATGTATATTAGAATATTGTAGGTATTGACATGATGATCATTTTGATATATGGTTCAAGGTCATATGTTGAAAGGTCAAGGTCACAGCTGCAAAAGAAGACTTAAATTGCTAATTATCTTGAAAACTATTAATGTTTTGTATAGGCATGTATATTAGAATATTGTAGGTATTGACATGATGATCATTTTGATATATGGTTCAAGGTCATATGTTGAAAGGTCAAGGTCACAGCTGCAAAAGAAGACTTAAATTGCTAATTATCTTGAAAACTATTAATGTTTTGTATAGGCATGTATATTAGAATATTGTAGGTATTGACATGATGATCATTTTGATATATGGTTCAAGGTCATATGTTGAAAGGTCAAGGTCACAGCTGCAAAAGAAGACTTAAATTGCTAATTATCTTGAAAACTATTAATGTTTTGTATAGGCATGTATTTTAGAATATTGTAGGTATTGACATGATGATCATTTAGATATATGGTTCAAGGTCATATGTTGAAAGGTCAAGGTCACAGCTGCAAAAGAAGACTTTAATTGCTAATTATCTTGAAAACTATTAACCTTTTGTATAGGCATGTATATTAGAATATTGTAGGTATTGACATGATGATCATTTTGATATATGGTTCAAGGTCATATGTTGAAAGGTCAAGGTCACAGCTGCAAAAGAAGACTTAAATTGCTAATTATCTTGAAAACAATTAATGTTTTGTATAGGCATGTATATTAGAATATTGTAGGTATTGACATGATGATCATTTTGATATATGGTTCAAGGTCATATGTTGAAAGGTCAAGGTCATAGATGCAAAAAAAAGAGACTTAAATTGCTAAATATCTTTGAAAACTATTAATGTTTTGCATAGGCATATATATTAGAATATTGTAGGTATTGACATGACAATCATATATATTTTTAGGTCATATATGTTCAAAGGTCAAGGACATAGCTGCATAAATATACTGAAATTGATTTATGATTTGGAAATTATTCATTGCACTACAGTTACTTCATGCATATTATATAAGCTACTTATAAATGAAATGTGAGTGGATATATTTCTGATTAAGTTTTGTGGGAGTTCTTAACTAGAGAAAACTTTTAAAGTTTCTGTACTTAATATATTGTCTATTGCACTTAGCAAACTGCATTGGACAATATCTTCAGGTGAGCGTTAAGGCCCATGGGCCTCTTGTTATTATTATTACGTATAAAAATCCTTCCAATTTAGAAAATGTAAAAAGTTGAAATCAGACTGTTTTCATTTAAAAAGAAGATGTATTTATATATAACTATGTATAAAACAGTATTCAGTATGAAGTTTGTAATGAAATGTTTGATATATTAAACCATTTAAATGAACTCTAAGATTCCTGTTTCTCGGAAGTTGCTGACAATACATAAAGAAGTAAATATCGTATCATAGAAAGAAAGTATCAACATTATTTGAGTTTTGTGGTAGATACAAGATAAACTTTTTGTCTTTGTTCTCCAGACAGCTTCTCATCATTCATCTTGAATGGGAATCTTATGCCATGTTATTGTTTCCTCTTGGTGTGCCAGTGATATTGTCTTTTTTATCATCAGTTGAAATTAGGCTCCTGGTGACCTAGCTGTTACTTGTTATCAACTTTATTATGGCTTATTATTCATGATCAAAATTACTGTAGCAAAACATTGAAAAATCATTTTATTACGAACCATAACAATAGCAATAAACGTTTAAAATTGCATATATAGTGTCAACTCCTGTCATATAAGCCCATATATATCCCTGCACATACTAACTCAGTGGCTCAGAGGTGGAGCTTTTGTTTTGGGAGTTGGAGGTCATGTTCAGACCCCAGCCATTTCACCCGTAAGACTCTTAAATTGTATTTGCAGACAAATGAAATATTTTTTCTCTAATGCATATTCTGCATTGAAACAAAAACATATTTCATTGTCAGCAAAGAAAATAGTCTCAAACTTTAAAATTGAAGTGGTTTTCTCTCAATACCACTGTACACAGGAATTCCATGAAATACTACTATAAAGAAACTTTCTTTTATGGCAATTTTATTCTGCGGAAAAAAAGGAAAAATTCATCTGAAAAATCCTTGGATTTTTAATACAGTCAACACTTTAATTAAAACAAATCCCATACAGCAAAAGCAGTTGAAGTGTTCTATTAATTTGAGGTACTGCTAGACAGCAACAAGAAAAAAGATAGATTATTATTGTGAACAGAAAATGCAAACTAATAGACAGTACAATAGCTGATGATAAAACAGTGAAGAGACGTAGCCCAAAATTACAAACGACAATTTGAACCACTGGATATATGTTTGTCAGCTTTCAATGTAGGAAATGTGGTATAATATTATAATCATATTGGTACAATTACAATTATAGAATTTCACATGTGTTCATTAACTAAATTTCCAAGTTTCTCTACTTGGACAATTTTTAGCTCAACTGGCAAAGCCAGGGTGAGCTTATGGAATGGTAAAGCGTGCATGCGTCAAGCGTCCGATAACTTTAATCTTCTTCTCTGAAAACAATAGGCCAATTCAAATGAAATTTGGTATGGAAGGTCCTTAGTTGCCATTGATTAAAAATTTTATCCGACATGTCTGTCCTAAATCCAAGATGGCTGCCATTACTATAAATACCAAAAACCTATAAATGGCCATTACAGGTTCATTTATGTACCGATTTTGTTGAATTCGAAAGATTGAAAATAGATGTCGGGGGATAAAACATATATATAACGGGTTTCTCTGTACAATGTTTAGTTTTTGCAATTATCACGTAATATGCAAATAAGTTCTATTTTTAGCTTCTCTGAAAGTACATGGCCAATTGAAATGATATTGAGTGTGGAAGGTCCTTGACAATGTGTGGTATAGATTCAAAATTATATCTGACATGTCTGTCGGAAATCCAAGATGTCTGCTGTTACTATAAATAGCAAAAATCTAAAAATGGCCATAATTGGTTTATTTATGTACCAATTTTGTTGAAATTTGAAACATAGAAACTACATGTTGGGGGATAAAACATATATAACATTTTCGATTGTGCAATAATTACGTAATATGCAAATAAGTTCTATTTTTAGCCGAAATCTTTGAAAATCTTCTTCTCTGAAAGTACATGGCCAATTAAAAAGATATTGAGTGTGGAAGGTCCTTGTGTGGTATAGATTACAAATTTTATCCAACACCTCTGTCGGAAATCCAAGAAGGCTGCTGTTACTTTAAATAGCAAAAATCTAATAATGGCCATTATGGGTTTATCTATGTACTGATTTTGTTGAAATTTATAACATAGAAACTACATGTTGGGGGAAAAACATATGTAATAAGTTTTTCTGTACAATTTTTCATTTTTGCAATAATTATGTAACATGCAAAAAAGGTCTTTTTCAGCCAAAATCTTTTGAAAGTACATGGCCAATTGAAAGGAAATTTATGAGAAATAGTGCTTGAAATAATAGAAAATAAGGATGTTGCTAGTGAGTTTGTTTACATTTTACTGATTGGATATATTTGAAAAGAAAAAGCAAAGAACAAAATAAGGGTGTACCAGGTGAGCGATACAGGCTCTATTGGGCCTCTTGTTTAATGTAACGTGTATAATACCTAATTATTGTAATGCTGCAAGGAAACTGTTTATTCTCTGTGCATCTTGCCAAAGTTTCCATTTTAAAAATCTCATCAACATGGTAAATCAGTTTGTTGCATTTATTATTATATATATTGTAATTAATTTATTAGATGCAGAAACCACAACTATAACCAGTAAGTACAAATTTTATCGCTCATAAATATTTTATATTAACACAATGTGATGTCTTGCTTGTTTTAAAAACGTTTTGGAAATATGATGTCAGAAAAATATAAACATTTCCGCCTTCATAACACTTGTTGTGTACCGTAGAACTTTAATATGTCAAATACCACTAAATATTAGGCATTGTTTGGTTCTAAGCAGTTATCTATATTAACTTTATAAAAAACAACTTTTATATCTTCAATATCTAAGAAAACTTGAAGCATTGTGAAAATTCTAGATTTAAAATTATATAACATAAATTATGTAGTTTTTCAGTAATATATTTCTATGGCAACCTCACCTTCAACTTAAAAAAAAATAAAATCCAATATAGTAACCAAATGACCGGGGAAGCCCCCTGTACTCCTAGTTAAAAAAGGTTCTACTGTATATATATATATGATAATAAAAATTAACTTTGCTTAATATAATTATTAATCAAGAAACAAAGTAATGTGTACTAGTTATTATTTCAGGTTTAATTTTCTATCTTTACATGACATTCCCCTTAAATAGACCGTTTGGTTGTTTGTGGTTGGTTTAACATTTTGTGACTTAAATAACAATTGTTTATCATAATTTACACTCGTTGTTTAACACTGTATAATACAAACAAAAATATATGACTTGAAACTATCAGATGCTTAACCGGTCCAATATTACATCATTAATTGATAATTGTATAATAACATTTCTCATGTGTGTGTGTGTGTGTGTGTGTGTGTGTGTGTGTGTGTGTGTAAAGCTGTTTGTTTGCCAGTTAATACATCTGTGTGTTTTATATACTGTTCGCAGATATGAGCTTAACATCTTGTCATGCTCATAACATACTTTCATAAATGTTAAACATTTCAAGAGATTTATTTGTGATGGCACTGATAATTGTAATGTTCAGATAAAAAATCTAATCCTTAACAACATATACTGTACTGATTAATTCACTAATTGCCTTAAAACGATTCAAACCTAGTTGGGGAATGTGGCTGTCACTGATCAGTATAAGGGATTCAAACCTAGTTGGGGAGATGAGTATAGGGATTCAAGCCTAGTTGGGGAGATCAGTATAGGGATTCAAGCCTAGTTGGGGAATGTAGCTGTTACTGATCAGTATAGGGATTCAACCTAGTTGGGGAGATCAGTATAGGGATTCAAGCCTAGTTGGGGAATGTAGCTGTTACTGATCAGTAAAGGGATTCAAACCTATTTGGGAATGTAGCTGTCACTGTTCAGTATAGGGATTCAAACTTAGTTGGTGAATGTAGCTGTCAATGATCAGTGTAGGGATTCAAACCTATTTGGGAATGTAGCTGTCACTGATTAGTATAGAAATTTAAACCTAGTTGGTGAATGTAGCTGTCACTGATTAGTATAGGGATTCAACCTAGTTGGTGAATGTAGCTGTCACTGATTAGTATAGGGATTCAACCTAGTTGGTGAATGTAGCTGTCACTGATTAGTATAGGGATTTAACCTAGTTGGGGAATGTAGCTGTTACTGATCAGTACATGTATAGAGATTTAAACCTAGTTGGTGAATGTAGCTGTCACTGATCAGTAAAAGGATTCAAACCTAGTTGGGGAATGTAGCTGTTACTGATCAGTACATGTATAGAGATTTAAACCTAGTTGGTGAATGTAGCTGTCACTGATCAGTATAGGGATTCAAACCTAGTTGGTGAATGTAGCTGTCAATGATCAGTGTAGGGATTCAAACCTAGTTGGGGAATGTAGCTGTCAATGATCAGTGTAGGGATTCAAACCTAGTTGGTGAATGTAGCTGTCACTGATTAGTATAGGGATTCAACCTAGTTGGGGAATGTAGCTGTTACTGATCAGTACATGTATAGAGATTTAAACCTAGTTGGTGAATGTAGCTGTCACTGATCAGTAAAGGGATTCAAACCTAGTTGGGGAATGTAGCTGTTACTGATCAGTACATGTATAGAGATTCAAACCTAGTTGGTGAATGTAGCTGTCACTGATCAGTATAAGGGATTCAAACCTACTTGGTGAATGTAGCTGTTACTGATCAGTAAAGGGATTCAAACCTAGTTGGTGAATGTAGCTGTCAATGATCAGCGTAGGGATTCAAACCTACTTGGTGAATGTAGCTGTCAATGATCAGTGTAGGGATTCAAACCTAGTTGGGGAATGTAGCTGTCAATGATCAGTGAAGGGATTCAAACCTAGTTGGGGAATGTAGCTGTCAATTATCAGTGAAGGGATTCAAACCTAGTTGGGGAATGTAGCTGTCAGTGATCAGTGAAGGGATTCAAACCTAGTTGGGGACTATAGTACTAAATGCCCTCAGGTAACTGTTTAGGCCTATTGGACCTCTTGTTATATCAAATGTGTCTCATAATTGGTTTTTACTTGAGAAGTTGGTCAAATTTAAGTTTGTAGGGTAAACATAATTTGAAGCATTTGCTAATTTCTTAATGAATTGAGGAGTATGTTCTGTGGCTTCTGTAGTATGATTTGACATTATCGATAAAAGACATTCTGATATTTAATGTTATATTTCATTGAAACTAGATTCCTGTTTGAAATAGGGTCTCTTATAAATCTGTGCAGATACAACGATACCCCATCAGCTTACCAATTAAACAAAACATGGTTAGAACATATACAGCCTTTACAGTTGATGATATATCTACATAAGCTATTGTAAATAGTCTGAAATTATCTCTACAATCATTGGTCTTAGGGCCAAGTTTGCTGGATGAATAAGTCATAAGCTTTTAAGCTGAACATGTTTCACTGCCATGAGTTCTACCCCAGTCGATGGCAAGTGAGACAGGTTTTACCTTTTTGCAGGCCCTTACCGATTGGTTTGTTATCAGTTTTATATTTGTCTGTGAGTGTACTTGCATGCTTAACTTTAATGTAAGTGCAAACTACTACAGTGCATATTAAAAACACTTGTAAGCTTATACATTACATCCACATGAACTTTTGTCAGGATTAATTCTAAAAAGCTGAAAAATTGTTGATGTGATGTAAAACAAAATTAAACGAATCATGTATTATTCTCCAATGAGTTCATTTGTTGTCTACTGTCAATGGTTGGAAATTCTATTGATATATATTGTTGAATCCTAATTGCAAGTTTCATGAGATAATTGGTATTCTTGTTGTCTACATTAGTTTTTAGCTCAACTGGCTAAAGCCAGATGAGCTTATGGCATGATGCGCACATGCGTGTGTGCATGTGTCCGTCCGTCTGTCCGTCCATCCATGAACAGCAAAAACTCTGAAACAAAACTTGGGAGGAATGATCCCTAGAAGGAGTAGATGAAAATTTTTACAATTGGTTTCCATGGCAACCAAAAGTAGGTCACAGCGACCTAGAATGCAAAAAACCTAAAATAAGCATCTTCTCTGAAATCATAGGTTATATGTGAAATTTGATGTGATATTTGGCTTCTAGACACCCTTTAACATATCGTGAAATTCTGTCAAAAACTAGGTTACCCGTTTTTAGCTTTTTTTCGTCATAATTTGTAAAAAGTGCAAATAAGGCTTATAATGGGATATCAACTTTGAAAATCTTCTTTTCTGAAACCATGAAGCCTTAAGCTTTCATATTTGGCAGTTAATATCAGCTTGAGCCTCTTTACCAAGTGTTTACAAATGGTGGCCCCCGGTCCATTTTTGGCCCCATCCCCGGGTTCCATATATCTGCATATGCATATATGGCTTATAATGGGATATCAACTTTGAAAATATTCTACTCTAAAACCTGGAAGCCTTAAGCTTTCATATTTGGCAGTTAATATCAGCTTGAGCCCCTTTACAAAATGTGTACAAATGGTGGCCCCCGGTCCATTTTGGCCCCACCCCAGGGGTCCATATATCTGCATATGCATATATGGCTTATAATGGGATATCAACTTTGAAAATCTTCTTCTCTGAAACCATGAAGCCTAAAGCTTTCATATTTGGCAGTTAATATCAGCTTGAGCCTCTTTACCAAGTTTGTACAAATGGTGGCCCCCGGTCCATTTTTGGCCCCACCCCAGGGGTCCATATATCTGCATATGCATATATGGCTTATAATGGGATATCAACTTTGAAAATCTTCTTCTCTAAAACCATGAAGCCTTAAGCTTTCATATTTGGCAGTTAATATCAGCTTGAGCCCCTTTACAAAATGTGTACAAATGGTGGCCCTCGGTCCATTTTTGGTCCCACCTCAGGGGTCCATATATCTGCATATGCATATATTGGCAATCAAGTTTAAAAATCTTCTTCTTTGAAACCATAGGGCCTAAAGCTTTCATATTTGGCAGTTAACATTAGCTTAAGTTCCTTTACTAGGTTTTCACAAATGGTGGCCCCTGGGTAATTTTTGGCCCCGCCCCAGGGGTCCATATATCTACATATGCATATATTGGAAATCAAATTTAAAAATCTTCTTCTCTGAAACTGTAAGGCCCAAAGCTTTCATATTTGACATTTAACATCAGCTCAAGTCTCTTTACCAGATTGTTACAAATAAAGGCCCCCGGGCCATTTTTGGCCCCACCCCAAGGGCCAATATATCTACATATGCATATATTGGAAATCAAATTTAAAAATCATCTTCTCTGAAGCTGTAAGACCTAAAGCTTTCATATTTGGCATTTAACATAAGCACAAGTCCATTTACCAGGTTTGTACAAATAAAGGCCCCGGGCCATTTTTGGTCCCACCCAGTGGCCCGTATATCTACATATACTTATATGGGAAGTCAAATTAAAAAATCTTCTTCTCTGAAATTGTAAGGCCTACAGCTTTTATATTAAGCATCTAACATTAGCTCAAGTCCCTGTTCCAAGTTTAAATAAATGGAGGCACAAGAACCATTTTCATCAGTTAAGCTCCACAGGCCCTTTTGGGCCTTTTGTTTACAATATATATTTTGACCACATTATCATGAACAATCACTGTTTTCATCTTCATTCTTTTCATTATTTTATTAGATGTAGAAACCACTACTACCAGTAAGTATCATTTTATCATATTTATATTATAATTGATGTTTGTGATGTGTCAAGCAAAAACCAGACTTGTTTGTGATGTGTCAAACAAAAAACCAAACTTGCTTGTGATGTGTCAAGCAAAATACAAACTTGTTTTTCGACATGTTCTGAAAACTTTATAGAAAATTCAATTACAGCTTAATAAATTGTACATAACTTTGGTTTTTGCCTGATGTGCCACATCTCTGTCTTTAATTAACAACTTACAAATACAGTTAAACCTATCTATAGGGCAAAGAGACCAACCTGTACCATATCTCTAGCCATGGGCATGTTATTTATGCTTCATGATTGTGTATCTCTGGGAGATAAATTGTAAGTTGGGAGAAAGTTGTTCCTTGAACAGAAAGTAGAACATCTCGCCCATTGTCATTCTGTAATATAACACAGGATACTTAAAAAGACAGCCATTATTGGCTGTTCAAATGCATTTATGATTAAGTCATAATCTTGGTTCCAGATTGATTTGTTTCTCTAAACACAGCATTGATCTTAAATAGAAATATGTTTGGTTTGACAGTATGTGGCATAAATAATCAGAATAATGTACTGTACATGAATCTATAATGCATTTCATACTAACAACTTTATATATATATATATATATATATATATATATATATATATATATATATATATATATATATATATATATATATATATATATATATATATATATATATATATATCACTGACTTATATCTGTGTATATTTTTCTGTTTTATATACCATACTGATATATCTAATCATCTTGTCTTGCTAATCTCTTATTTCTATTATTATCTTATTTTTATAAATAGAGCATGAGAATGTTTTTTTAATTTGATAGTTACATGTAATAGACTTCAGTTGTGTTTATTCTGTGTACTGCAGATTTTTGTGCATTACACAGGATTACACTTTAACCAGCATACTGACAAAATTTCTCATAAAAGGAAGTCCTCATTCAAGGGCAAGTTCAATCAGGAATACAATTGCACAACAATTCCTCTTTAAAACTGCAATCTCTCTCTCTCTCTCTCTCTCTCTCTCTCTCTCTCTCTCTCTCTCTCTCTCTCTCAGTAAAAGAACAATAATGAAGTGCAATAAGCAGTGAATGGATATGAAACTCATGGAAAAATATTCAATAATGTGCAAGATTAATAATGCTCTCCCTTTCTTTTTCTTATTGTTATTTTTTTTATTTATTAATTTTTCTGCATTTCATAGACACTTATAGTGTATGAAGTCGTTTGAAAACCAATGAGTGGTCAATAAAACCATTAGACCATAGGACTTTCCTTTTAAATGTCCTAAAGTTTAAAATAATGTAAACAAAATCATAGTTATCATAGTCTTATTCAAGTAAATTTAATATTTTTTATATAACTTTGTGAGGAAAATTCTTACATATT
The DNA here is from genome assembly GCA_029721355.1 of Tegillarca granosa. Taxonomy (NCBI): domain Eukaryota; kingdom Metazoa; phylum Mollusca; class Bivalvia; order Arcoida; family Arcidae; genus Tegillarca; species Tegillarca granosa. The sequence goes on along the minus strand of JARBDR010000297.1, from coordinate 33,141 downwards.
TCAATACCAAATTCGACTGTGATAAAATATGCTGCCATCATTTTTTATATGATAAAACACAAACATACCATTCCATATTCAAATCACAAAAAATTTCAAAAATGAAAACTAGCAAATTAAGTTCACCGTTTGAATCTCCAGCAGAGAAGTGAATCAAGGTACTCTAAAAAGGGAAGCAACTCCGGTCATAACAAAACTGTCATTATATAACTCTTTCATTTTTTAACAAGCACTAAATAAAATGATAAAATGGCATGCATTGCTGTGTAAGAAAAAACTATATTGTTCTGCACAACTTCATTTACTAGTTCTTGTACGGTTGGATCTCAGTGACCAAGTGGTCTGAAGAGCATGCCTACAGATCACAACACCTCTCATCACCCAACATTGAATTCCTCTTATTCAGTTGCTTGTGTAAGAAATATGTTAGTTGTTTGCTAAAGGTCAGTGGTTTTCTATAAGAACTCTTGTTTTCTCAATCTCTCCTATACTGACCACCTTTAATGAAGGATCTTTTACTGTACAATTCATCCAATCCAACTAGTTTTAAATGGAACATTTAAACAAAGACTACAAAGATATAAAATGCTTGTAATTGTTTGATATGTCATCAGCTGTATCTATAAATTATTCATGTGTAATTAAAAGTTCTAATAATAATATATAGTAAAATCTTTTGATCAGTCAGACAAAACTTCCAGGTAGACACAAAAACAAGTTTTTCGACTTGAAAAAAGAATTTGTCAATAAGTTAGGTAGAAGATTATTGAGCTGCATATAAACCAGGTTTTACTGTTTTGTAATTGGTTACTGTTAACTCAGACTAAGTAGCATTCAGTACTTTCAGTACTTTGATTCATTTGTATTGCATCCAGGCTATATGTTGGTTTATTATTTGATTAAATTAATGGGGTTTACACCCTAGTCAAAAATGTTTAATCTATAAAAAAATAGCTATGGTTGAGGTGGCAGAAATTTTTTACATTGCAGTGAGCTTAGGACAATGTGCAGGGAGGATTCTTTAGCATGCCATGTCTGCCATTACACATTGCTTAGCAAAAGAACAATACCTTTTAATCTCACCTGAGCACACAGTGCTCAAGTGAGCTATTGTGATGAGTCATTGTCCATTGTGCATCATGCGCCGTCCGTCCTGCGCCGTGCGTCAACTTTTGATTGTTAACACAATTTAAATACAATCTTAATCAAACTTGCTCAGAGTCATCCTCTTGACAAAAGCTAGCTCAAGTTCGTATATGGGCCGTGTTGGGTCAATAAGTAGGTCACTAGACCAAATGATAGAAAGACCTTGTTAACACTCCTGAGGCCCCAATTTTAGTCCAATCTTCAAGTTTTGTCAGATTGATTCTGTGGATTAAAGCTAGCTCAAGTTTGAGTCCAGTCTTCCTCAAACATTGTCAGATTGATCCTCTGGACAAAAAGCTAGCTCAGGTTTGTATATAGGCCATAATGGGTCAATAAGTAGGTCACTAGGTCAAATAATAAAAAACATTTTTAACACTCCTGACGCCCCAATTTTAGTCCAATCTTCAGCAAACAATCTCAGATTGATTCTCTGGACAAAAGCTAGCACTAGTTTGTATATGGGTCATGTTGGGTCAATAAGTAGGTCATTAGATCAAATAATAGAAATCCTTGTTAACACTCCTTGGGCCCCAATTTTAGTCCAATCTTCAAGTTTTGTCAGATTGATTCTGTGGATTAAAGCTAGCTCAAGTTTGTATATGGGCCATGTTGGGTTAATAATTAGGTCTCTAGGTCAAAAAATAGAAAAACGTTGTTAACACTCCTGAGGCACCAATTTTAGTCCAATCTTTATTTAACTTAATCAGAATGATCCTCTTGACAAAAGCTAGCAGAAGTTTGTTTTCTGGTTATGTTGTATCAATAAGTAGGTCACTAGGTTAAATTATATAAAACATTTCTAACACATCTGAGGGCTTAATGTCAGACCAATCTTGCTAAGATTGATCCTCCTGACAAAAGCTAGCTCAAGTTTTTATATGGGTCATGTTGGCTCAATAAGTATAGGTCACTAGTTCAAAATATAGTAAAAAAAAACCTCTTTTAAAAATAGAAGCTCCAGTTTTCCAAAATCAAGCTCAGTGTACATCATTTTCAGGTGCCTTCATGGCCCTCTTGTTTTAAGTCTTGGTCAGACCTGGTCGGGGTTCAAACCCTTTCCTCAAACATATAAAGCCAGCACTCTACCAACTGAGCTACCCTTATAGTCTATATATATTGATATGTTTTGCATACTTTCTTTTAATGTTATAGTTGTTTTTTTTTTTATTTTTCACCTTTTTTACTTCAACATTTAAGGATATAGAGCAGTGACTGATGATAAAAACTAAATGTTTTATAATTAATTTCATGTTATGAAAGTTAGTTAATGATTTAAATCACTTCTTGTACTAGATGTAGGTAAAATTGTAACTTATGAGGCATGTCCTGCATATCTTCTTACCGTCATAATTCTTAATTAATTACCAATCTACCGGTATTTACAGTTAATGACAATACAATGGTACATGAAATCAGGTATCAGTTGTTACGATTTTTCAGAGCAATCTTTTCTAGTATTTTTTTTATATTTTTATGCCCCCTTCAAAGAAGGGAGGGCATATTCCTTTGCTGCTGTCTGTCGGTCAGTCTTTCGGTCCACTAACAGTTTCAGTTCATTTTCTTCGCAAAGGTTGCACATTCTGAAATTTGGAATACAGATTTATCAATAGAATTTCTAGGTCAAGTTCTGTTTTAGGTACGATTAAACAATTTTTGACACAGTTATCCCCCTTGGACTTAGAAAAATTCCAATTATTTGCAGTTTCTATTCCTTTTCTTTGCAGAGGTTGCACATAATGAAATGAAATTTAGTATATAGGTTTATCATAAAAATATCTAGGTCAAGTTCTATTTTGGGTACGAACAAGCAATTTTTGACACAGTAATCCCCCTTGAAAATAGAAAAATTCCAATTATTTGCTTTACTTTCATTACTTCTACAAAGGTTGAACAAATGAATTATTGATATAACATATATAATCAGGTTGGTTGAATATTGTTATATTAATAATAATTTATAATTTAGAAGTACAGTCAAACCTGTCTGAAGGTCTAGTTGTTTTTGCAACAACCTATAATTTTTTCAGCTTAGACACATCATACTTGATAGATTTATGCATCTCAGATATGACCCCTATTGATTTTAAGTTCAAAAGGTCAATTTCATTTCCATGTACACTGCCCACAACTGTATACTGCCCATAATAAAAGCTTGTGCACCCTATAATGTCTGTCTAAGAAGGGAGGGGGCATAAGTGATTCAAACATCTCTGGTTTTATTTTTGCTTTTGGCATGGTGCTTTTTGTATTTCTCTCTCTCTCTCTCTCTCTCTCTCTCTCTCTCTCTCTCTCTCTCTCTCTCTCTCTCTCTCTCTCTCTCGGCAAGGCACTTAGTAGGTAAATTGCTAATGATAGTATTATTAACTTTTTGTATAGGCATGCATATTAGACTATTAAAGGTATTGATACAACACTCATTTTGATATATTGCTCAAGTTAGTAAGTTCAAAGGTCAAGGTCACAGTTGCAAAAGAAGACTGGAAATGTTAATTATTTTAAAAACTAGTAATTTTTTGAATAGGCATGTATATTAGAATATTGTAGGTAACTGTATGGCAATTATTTTTATATATGATTGAAGGTCATATGTTAAAAGTCCAAGTTCATAGTTGCATAAGAAGACTTAAAATGCTAATTATTTTGGAAACTATTTTCTCTTTGTATAGGCATGTATATTAGAATATTTAAGGTATTGATATGACTATCGTTTTGATATATAATTCAAGGTCTTATGTTAAAAAGTCAAAGACAGCTGCATAAGTATACTGAAATCGTTAATGATTTGGAAATTATTTATTTATTATATTTTTTACATACATATAAGGTACTTATAAATGAAATGTGATTAGATATTTCTGATTAAGTATTTAGCAGTTCTATTCTTAAAACAAGACCCATATGGGATCCAAACCTGCATCGCCAGGGCATTAGTTTCTTGGTGTCTCTAGTATGTAGTTTGTACAAATGATAAAATTTCAAATGAAAAATGGTTTACATTTTTTTGATACAAAATTTTGAAAATTCTGCTAAATGGTTTCCAATTAATATAAACTGACTTCCTCTTAAGAACAAATAAAACATGTAGTTTTCAGATGTGACTTCCTGAAATTACCTGTAAATGGAGTGAAAGGTCAGGGTCATGACCTAGTTTAAGATCAATATTATTTTTCTTCTTTTTATCTATTGTAAAATTTTTCAATGAAGAAAATCTTTAGTTTTCAAGGTTAATTTGTGTACCTGAAGCTAAGGTCAGTGGTCATGTCATGACCTTTTTTATAAAATAGGCTTTAAATCAATTTAGCCAGTGAGCTTCTTGTTTCATGTGTGCTGTGTAGTATCAGTTATAGTTGCACTGCTTGATAATTATAATAACTTGAACTGAAGATTTCATTTTCTATTCTGAATTTTAAAGTTTAGTTTTCAGTTTTATAAACCGTTTTTCTGTTACATCTAGGCATCACAACTGAAGGATCTACAACTGCTACAACTACTACTAATTCTACTAACAAAAGTACTCAATATCATTCATCATCTTCATCTTCTGCTGCTACTTCAGCAAGTACTTACTCAATAAGTGTTAAAATCACAATGCAAAGTCCTAATAGGAATGGCTTCTCAAAGAAATCATACACAACTTACATTATTATTGGAAGTGTTGGTGTCTCTGCTCTGTTATTCTTGCTCTGTGTAGTAGCTGTAGTTTTTAGACGAAAATTTTCATCAAAGTCTGACTCGTCACAGAAAATAGACCAGTATCAGATGTAACAATTACAGGATTGTAGGAGTAACGATGTCTTAAGAAAGGTTTCTAGTGCAAATTAAACAGAAAACATGAAAGCAAATCATTGTCAATCATCACAATGTTTGACACATTTTCGGATCACCTACCAAAAACATGCCACTTTTCAGGATAATCTAAGTTTAAATCAAAGCATTAAAAATTATAAAATTATGGAAAATAAAATGATATGAAATTAATTTTCTTAGTTCCTAAAGTAAAAAAAAATTTCAATTAGTCTACCAGATTTTTTTTATTTGTCTCATTATTAAATATTAAGCACAGGGGATCCAAGGTCAGTGCATTAGATTTTCTAGTCAGCTACTGTTAAAAGATGTTTTAAAAATTCAAACACATACAGTTCACGTGGTCATAACTGAACGAAGTTTGTGTTAACTAAAGAAACTTGTTTGAACTACAATAATTTTGTAAAGGGTTTTATAATATAATCTACTCAATAATCCATGTAATACGGGCATACAATAAAAATCGTATTGAATGAGTGTGACGTCATAAAAGCGTGTGAATAAGGTTATATCCTTACGCACAACGCACGGGTATTTACACGGCGGATTCCAAAGCATTTTTGCAGGAACAGTCACCGGAGGAATCATTTATCAAAACAAATCACCAGTTCCTAAAAAACGGGCCAGAATAATCTTGGATAGCGATTTCGTGTAACATGTGTCTGTAAATCCTTGTCCAGGTTGATGACATTCCAGAGTGCGCGCGCTATGACGTCACACAATTGACCTAGTTCACAGTGGCCCACTGTTTGTTGATTCATAATTTAAGCTGATACTTTTGTACTTTTTTTCTAACAAAGAGATATATTGTATTAAAATTGAAAATGTTTGTTTTGTTTTTGTATCCTGCGGACAGACTATTGTTTACTGTTAATATTTCAGCAGGATTACTTTTGGCGCATGTACACGGTAACGTAAACTTGTTGTGTTTCGGTCAACCAGCTGTTTTCTTATTATGAGAAGACAAGTTTTAAATCAGTGAAAAATCCGTTTTTATATAATAAATAGAATCTTGCTAGGCTCGTTGCATAAAAAATTATTCAACTTGTTTAATAAATCCAATATTACATAAACACGAATGCAAGATCCTCTATTTATTTGAACCTTTAAATTAATGTTGACTAAGAAAATGTGTAAAAAAGACTGAAAAAGTTCTTTATGACAATTGTGCTAAAATAATTAATCTAATGTATTAAATGTAGAGTAAAACAAATTGTAGAACGATTTCGTTATAAAATATTCTTTTTACATAATCTGATTTAACAAAAACCTTATGCAATGAAAAAAATTCATGCCTTTTTTTCAACCAATTTGAAACAAGTGTGGAAAATGACTCAGTGCTGTTAACCATTCCAAGAATAAATAATAATTGTGTATAGCTCCATAATATTACTGCTAACTATTCAGACAGCTTTGTTATTATAATGCTATTTATTATAGAGCAATATATGTTTCACATGGAAATAAAACGATAGATTCTGAAATATCAGCGTGCAATATACAATGTATATCGAAATTTGCACGCAAACTGTGTTCTTGTCCAATGTCTCCTGAAACCATTTTTTACAGATTGAACACATTGTCAGATGATACTGCCATTTGAATCATGGCCGATGAGGACATAGAGTTGTTGTTTTGATATTGCACTAGTTCTTATATCAATATATAAGAACTAGTGCAATATTTATGTATTCTTAGACAAAAATGGAATAAAGCATATTTTGCCATATAATAAAAGTGTTATTGAAATGATATTTTGTAAATGTCAAGTTAACTCTGGACAGTATTTCACAATATCAGTTCAGTAACCCTGTTATATAAATGTATAATATATATAATATATTTATCGATGGATGTGATGTGTTTAGTTTAATTATCTTTTATTACATTTGTCCATCATTTTGCCCAATGCATTTAAATGAATGAAACAGTTACAATAGTAAAACAACAAAGATTATTTTATGTTATTTGATGAACCCATCATTATTTACATCTATAGATGCAACCTATACAGGATATGACCAAAGACCAGAAATTCTGACAATTTCCTTTTTGTCTCTTTTTGTCATTAACTTATCTTGTTTTTTTGCTCTTGGTTGTTGTCCAGTGGACTTTTTCTTAACAGGTTATTAAAAATCTATTTAGAAATGCGATTTTATAAATATGGATGACTTAAGACTGTGTAATTGTACACTATAATGCATTTCAGATTATGTTCTTAGGGTTCCATTTTGTTTCTGAAAAAACACTCTTTTAAGTAAAAAAGAGTAAATATCACTCTTGTTGTGTAAAAGTAATAAACACGTGTAGTTTTAAATTTGTAGGTCATTGTAATTTGAATTATTTTAAACAAAATGTAATTTATACCCAGTAAATTTATCATTTTATAAATTATAGCCATGGTCTATTTTATATTTGTATCGCTTTAAGGTTATCGTGTACGCCAGTAAATCATTACGTTACAGTTATGATTAAGTAATTATTTTGTAGTCTGTAGTATATAGTATATTATACATAATAAAAATAAAACTGATGATAAAGATAACTGGATGTTGTTGATAAAAGTTCATTATTGAAAATGTTACATCATATCAATCAGTGAATATTGATTTTTTTTTTTTTTTTTTTTTTTTTTTTTTTTTTTTTTTTTTTTTTGCAGTCTTCGAACATAAAATTTGGCCTTCTTTAAACATTTCTAATAAAAATATTGTAAAACAATTAAGTGACAAAAGGTTACAATTTGTTCTTAATGAAGTTTAATACCAACTACTCACTACAAAGTAACTTTTTATATATATGAAAGAAAACTACATTAAAAGTTTAGGATCTGTCAGTTCATTTTCTATCCAGATATAACTACAGAGTATTGATGATTTACAAAAGATAAAAAATCAATCCAATCATTCTAAATGGATTTTGTCTTTTCTACAGGTTATAACAGAGTAATATTTTTAAAAAAATACATTAGTGACATTTAAAAAAATCGGTTACATAGCAGACAATGTTAATTATGCTATATTAGTAATCTTCTTCCTTGACAGTAAGGGGACTCAGTGTTGAAGCCAAGTGGTTTCATGCAAACGCTTACAGATCAAATAAGCCCTCACCACCTACGTTTAAATCAATTTGAATCCTAGTGTAAGAAAGTTTGTCAGTTCACTAGCTAGATGTTGATGGTTTTCTCAAAGCTCCCTGAACTGACTACTTTTTAATTTTTTCCACTTGAAATTTTATTCAAACTTGCCGGTACCGATTTCACAATCACTCCCTTAACCTAAATCTGGCAAATTTGAAATCGTAATGATTTGGTTTATTGTTTATATATTTAGGAGGTTAAGGTGCCATTTTGAAGATCATTTCAAGCTTATATCAACTGTGTTAAGTTTTATCACTAATGTTTATTTGTATTTCAAAAGAGATTGCAAAAGCTTGATGATTTTATGTTAAGGGAAGTCATTGTGAAACTTGGGCCCGATTTTAAAGTATTTCAATAATTTTTACTGCATCCAGTTATTTTCATTAAATATGTAAAAAAAATCAGACTCATACAATTATCACACTGACAGATGATTCACATTCATTAATATAGGCCAAACGACTACTGAACTTTTTACAACCAGCACAGAACCCCAAACATCACCAAAACGAGAAACAACTGATTCCGTAACCTCCACTACTGAAGCTAAAACCACCAGATCTTACTCTGAAACAACTACAAAGCCCCTCACAAGTAATCTGCCTGAAGGTGGACAAACTACCATCAAGTCAACCACAACACTTGAAGCAGAGAGCAGCTCTAGCAGTACCAACACAGTATATACAAGTACAACAAAACCAAGTGGATCTCCTCTGGCTGGAGAGGAAATCATAATAATAACAGTTTGTTCTGTTGTTGGATTTATTATTATATTGTTTATTGTTATCATAGTGATGTTTACGATGTACAAAAGACGCAAAACCCCGATAGAAAAACACCACAAACAGGAACATACAAATAAGTTTCATAAACAACAAGAAAAAAAGGACAAACCAGTTAAGACATTTGATGATTTTCATGCACTGGAAAACAGGAATAAATATGAACGAGAGAATGAGAGACACATATCTTACTTTAAATATTCAAACAAAAGGAAAAAGACAACTAGTAGTTATCAACATCCTCGAGGATATGACCATAACAAATACAACAATAGGAACACTATAAGTACTTACTACCCGAGAATGTATGGTGAAAGTCATAATTATGGATTCGATTGGGAAACATCACCATATGAACAGAATTATCAGTATTATACAGGAAGTACACCTGGAAGCAGCTACTATGACCAGCAGAAACATCAGGAGAAATGTTTAGGAGGACATCATCACAGAAGTTTAGGAGGACATCACCACGGCCGTTCAAGTGAACGTCATCACGGACGTTCAGGTGAACGTCATCACGGACGTTATCAGAGAACACATTATCAATCTTATCCTGCAGCATCTTATCATTACTTTCCTAATGATCAATATTAATATCAATATCAGTAGTAAAATGCAATTTACCAAATTAAATATAATGTATAAACTATACAGAATTTATAAGACAGTTAAAGTGGATAAACTATGTAATCGTTAGCCATCTAATTTCTTGAACAAGTACCTTAATCAGTGAAACAATTGGTTTCATATTTATTTATTCATTTATTTATTTTGTAAAAAGCAATCACAGCTGAAACTGCCTTGAAAGCCAAGTTTATGGTCTAAAATTCGGCCAACGTTTCCATGTATTGAAAACTGTAAAAAAAGGGTAAGAGTGACTGCTTTAATTATAAATGTTACAAGAGAGACAAAAGCATTGTTTATCTTATGTGATCAAAACCGAGTCTTTCCTTATGATAGGTAGTTGCCAATTCCACTGAGCTACAAAATCTGCTGTATAGTTGCAATGCCGTTTTGAATTTGGAACTAAGTAATTTTTATTGAAAGGTTCAACTGTAACCAGATGATGCATCAATCATGTAACTTTTTATAGACGTTTTACGTCCTGTTTGTTAGCTCATGATCTTATTATGTCTTTTTTGTTGGAACATAGATCTGGAGCTTTGCGATCTTTTACATTGTTTTTCAGTATAGTAAATAACCCTCAAATGTTTAAACAGGATAAACTTCTTCTTTTTGTGACAGCCTAATTGAGAGGTAAGACATAGTGTTCTGCCAGCTCTTGTTAAGGTTGTAGTATTTTGAGTGATTGCATAAGTGAGCTACAAATTGTTCTGCAAGCTCTTATTTAGGTTTTCCACATCAGTAGGTGACTTAGATGTTTAAATGAGCTACATTGGTTTCCATACCAAATGGTAACTATTCATACGTGAACAACAATGTTCTGACAACTATTGTCGAAGTTGCAACACCAGGGAATGGCTTATAGTAACTTTTTTGTGTTTAAATACATGCTCCCTCCTTTAGGCTCTCTTGTGCGTGAATAAAAGAACATCTACAATAAAAGAAAATATGATGTAGTTATGTATACTCTTGTCTCTCCTGGCAAGATATTACAGTGCAGTAATTTTGTATTATCCAAATAAAGAGGATTACCAAGTGCGCCGTCATCTGATACTTTCTGATTGTTTTAGGGTTAAATTAAATATTTGTGCTTTTTGAAAAGTTTAAAAACTTCCTTGTTAAAACTTCCTTGTTTAATATTTTTGTAATGTTCTGGTTTGAAATTAAATTGATTAATAATCTAAAAGAGTAAATATGACACAGGAAAACATAGTACAAATTGTTATCAATAGGAATGAAATAAAACAACTTTTTCTACTTCATTGCCTTCTAATTTTCTTAGGTAACATATATGCTAACACCTGCTGGCAATTTTAGATGCTGTATGTCCCATTAAGCCATTAGCATTTTTTTAATTGAATGTTGTTTCCCGTCACCTTTTCCTTAATCACAGTAGGGAATTTGATGGAAGTTTGACAAAATAGATCTTGAACTAATTTTCAATTTGAGAATGACCTGTGGCAGCCATCTTAAATTCAGTAACATAAACATCTGTCAAAAAATGGTAGGATAATGTGTCACCTCTTGGTGTCAGTGACATGTATATATGTATATCATGTAATACTCATTTAAAGTTTTTTCTTACTGACAATATTAGATAACAAGCAAAAGAATTTTAACCATATTATTAAACCTGAAATAATTAATCAATTTAAGACATGTGCACACACTTTTCTGTAAAATGTACTTTTTCAATTTTCAAAAGGGCAAATTATTATGTAATATATCGATTGATTCTGACATACTTTTTGTATAATTTTGTTATTGGTAATTTGAATTTTGTTTTCATAAACTCTATAAAGGATTTACTCAAGCAATAACAGAATTGATTTTCACTGCATGACTTTTATGTGATTAATTTAATTGAGAAAAACCTACAAATCTTCAGATAAATATTTTATCCATCTGCACTTCATAATCATGATCCATAGATAAGATATAAATAGTAATTAAATGTCAAGTTGCAATTACTGTATAAAATTGTCAAGTTTTATTTTATTTAAGGAATAACTGTGAAAATTTTTTTTATTGGTGTATAAAAGAAAAAACTATTTGCACACTGGATAATGCGCGTAGCTCATTATTCAAAAGTGTGCGAATCGTTTTTTCTTTTATACACCAATAAAAAAAATTTTCACAGTTATTCCTTATAATTTAATTAAGACATCCTATACACATTAAATATTTTTTTTAAAAAAAGACAAAAAACCCGAAACATTGAAAACAATTTTATTAAAGCCATATTCGCCATGAGGCGGATAAATATGACCTGATTGTTACAGTTTTTATAACTAGCCAATCAGCGTTAAGGTGACGCGTGATCAGCAGCTGCTCAACAATCAGTCTACGTCAGTCTACGTGACATGTGGGCGGAGCTAACCTAGATAATTTTTTTTTATCGAGGTATAAAGAAAAAAATAGTCACGTGACCTCCATTGTTTTGTATTGTGTTTTGTTGTATAAACAAATTAAAATTAAATTATATTAGTTTATTGTTAAAGTTTAAACAATACATGTTTTATTGTGTATTTGTGTTTAGTTTGATTCTATATTGACATTTATGTTTTAAGTGTTAGAAAATACAGGTATGTTTTATAAATATATCAATATAGATTGAAAGAGAGTTTGTTAATATTACATACGGATATCATATTACCTAGAAACTATATAAGACCTGTATATGTAGCCAAGGTTACCGTTAACAATACCGTAATAAAATGCATATATTTCTGTTTTCTTGTATAATTTTATGGCAAAACAATTCAGATAATGTCTGTACATTATCATCATCATCATCATCATCATTGATATCATCATCATCTTCTTCTTCTTCAATATCATCATCATCATCATCATCATCATCATGTCAACCACGTCAGTGAGTAATGTCTGGATTTATAATTATGTATTTGTAAACAGTTGTTGAATATGTTTAAATACCAGATTCAGAGAGTGAATTAAAAAAAAATAACAGAGTACTTTTAAAATGTTTTAAGATATGTTTTGTAAAAGAGTTAATTTGAACATCAGGTCAAATTATTGAGAATGACAGGTACACATTTTAATTTTCTCATCAGATTTGGAACATCAGTTTTCTTGCAACCACTAAAATTTATTAACTGCTTTTTATAAATGTAATAGTCCTAAAATAACAATATCAAAAGATAAAAATGTGAACATATATGAAATATAACTCGCGAACTATGCACTAAGTAAATAAACAAGCAATAATATATCTGATAAGACAGGTTTTCATTGGTACAAAGTACAAATTTCTAAATCAATTATTCTTACAAGTTAACCCTAGGAATCAAATTCAAGACATCACATGTATGTTAAAACTTTATTGACCGAAAAATGTTTTGTCATGCATTTTTCTTTATTTGGATTTAAAGTATTTAAGGTTTATTTACAAGTCAACTCAGTCATAACATCTTTGTTTGTGTGCAGTCAATCATTAAAAAAATATAAAACAAAATATGTAACTCCTTAAAACACAAAATAAAAACCTTATTTCGGTTTCTAGGTTACAACTTCCTTGTCTACAGTCCAAGGTCACTTCCTGGTGTGTTACTATAAATAGAATATTTTGGTTCTCATTTTACTCCTATTTAAATCACTCTTTTATATTCTAACAAAACTAGTTGTTTTCGAGGTAGACGATTGTAAGGCATATTTAAGGTAATAAAATCGATATCCTTGAATCAGGTGATGTTGTATTGTATATCAGTGTCATCTTGCATGACAGGTGATTCAGGGACCATATATCAAGATTTTCGAGCATGTTTTTTATTTCATTGTGCAAAAAATGCTTATCACATTTTTTTCCAATTTTTTAAAAATTGCATTCCATGGCCAACACTAACTGTAAAAGTGATTCTTAGCTATTTTTAACCACAAATCTTAATTATTAGATGAATTTAGAAAACCAGTTTAAATCATAACAGTCATGCAGTGTCAGTGTTAGCTTCATTAAAAAATTAAACTTGTTTTAACTTAAATAAAAGATTGTGTTTCTTTAGAAAATATTCAAGTTATTGAAAATTCAAGTTTTATATATGCATAAATTTGTCATTATCGTGTAAAAGAGAAATTTTGTATATAACATTACAGAAATGATTCTAGGGTTTATACATACAATATACTCTATTATTTCTTCTTTTATCTGTATTGAAGTTTAATGTATTCAAGATTTGTAATAAACCTTATTTGTATACATATAGATCTTCTCAAATAATATCTAAAAAGAAGATAAATAACTACACTATTTGAGGAATTGTATTTCTGAGTGACCAAAAGAGCTGGCGTACAGGTTGATGGGCTTAACACCATTTTGGTTCAAAAATCATAGGGAGTTGAGAAATGGTGTTTAACGTCGACGTCATGTATTACTTATATCAAGACGTTGCTAGCTATAGGCGAAAGTGCAGAAATTTGACTGTGAGTTGCATTGATGGCATTATACAACAGGGTTCTTTATCTTGCCAAGCTTACTGTCTGACATGGGACCTTATTTATTCTAAGTTCCCATCTAAAAAGAACCATAACTTTCATTTCGTAATGTCACTACCCACTTTCAAGTCTTGGGTCAGACCCCCTGGTTCGAACCCATGACCAACCACTTACGGAGTGAGCACTCTACCAGCTGAGCTACCACAGTGGTAAAACAAAACTCAAGAATCATTTGTGAAAAAAATTTTCAGGTTGCTATATGAAACTTGGTGGTTCTCTCTGGGTAATTGTTTTTCCTCCACCATTTGTGGGCTAACTCAATTTATATTGAATTAAAAACTTTTGACTGTAGGTTAAACAGCATTACCTTTTTCCCCTCCAAAACAATAAGCTTAAATTTTATTGATTTGCATGAAGGGTCTTTATGTTGAGTTTAAATATAATGTGAATCAATAAAAGTGGTCTTTATTGACAGGTGGCCTTTATATACAAGTTCAAATAATATGAATAAAGAGCAATTGAGATAAAATTTTATTGGCCTTTATAAGCAGGTTCGACTTTATTTAAATTTTTTGTAAGATAATCTTGAAAATATATATAATTATCATTAATTCAGGAATTTGTATATAAATATGATAAATAAATCTAAATATGATTTTAATAGTGATACATTTGTATAAACCTCTCAATCATGAACAATTCAGAAAGACTTTGGTCATGAATCAGTTAAAACTCTTTACTTATGTGATATTTTTTATTTGCTTATAAGGTTTGTCTTTAACATTTTGTATGAGTGGTATATAATACCTATAATTAAGCTATGTGAAAATACCATTTTGCCTCTTATTGGTAAAATTTGAGATTTATTGGAAACTAAGGTTTGTTCCCTTATGCAAAGCATTCCTTAGCTGGATTTGGATTTATATAATTTTGAAACTTTAGATTCATTATTTTCAACTGTTTGGCTTATATATTTTTATGTATCAAACTTTTCGGTCTTAGTGTCACTGATGAGGAAATAATTTCCGAAATTTGGACATCTGGCACATCAAAATTTAACTGGTATGTGTATTATATATTGGTAAGGATTTTGATAAAGGAATAGTCTTACAGAAGGAAGTGAAACTGAATAAGTTTGTGTCTAGGGCAAGATCCTAGCTTTAGTTGGTTTGTCAGTTTCCCTTGCTGAAGGTGCATGGTTTTCTTCTAGCAATACTGTTTCCTGTACCATCTCAGAACTGGACATTGTGATATAACTTAAGACATCTTGACCGGGGTGCAAAAATATCTTAATCTTAGTACACTTTTCGAGTGTGTGTCTAAGATGTCTTCTCATTCTATGAGATCAAATATTTTTTCGAGCAATTCCTTGTGCTAAAAAAATTATCATTTTGCTTTCCAAAGCCTTTTGTACTTCTTCTTCATTCAGTTAACAAACACAGTATACCTGCCAAAAACATACATACTGTCAAAATCACAATTCCAATAGCAAAGTAAAAAATAAATTTGAAAACTGGCTAAATCAGTCAAACACATCATTCAACCAGGAAAGTTAGGCCTGGTGCTTAGGAAGTGTAAGCACTTCCTGTCTTGCTAGCTATACCCACCACTAAGAAAACATTTCAAAATGAAAGGAACATGGGACTATTGAATGTCAAATATATCCACGATAAGTTTGTATACACCGACTTTATATTTATTAATGATATTATTATGATGGTCAGAAAACTTTTTAAGGCTTGATAAGGCAAAGTTTGCTTTATTATTAGTTCAACAGTTTTTTTTTCAACACCATGGACAGGAGAAGCAGACCTTAATACACATCTCATCAAAAAATAAATAAATAAATAAATAAATAAAACTAACAAACAAACAAACAAACAAAAAAAAAACAAAAAACAAAAACAAAAAAAACAGAAAACAAAACCAAAAATCAAAAAACAAACCTGGTAAATGATTCAATTCAAACTTAGAGTATTTCGAAGGAATTTTCTATTTGATAAAGATGGTGCCTAGGAGGAGCAAAAATTAAGTTAGCCTCATTCAACTTAAAAACTATCCAAGATGAAAGCAATTATAATAGATAGGGGAGTAAATGTTATTAGATGGATATTGGTTTTTAATGGGTCATTTTCAATTTACTATTAGGCAAGCAAGTAAAGCCATTCGACATTTTATCTGGTCATTATTAAGTGGTAAATTTTGCCAGTATTTAATATCTTAGAATACTTTTTTCTATGAAAATGCTAAACCAATATAGAAAATATGGTGCAGCATGTCCTTAAATTGTAAAGACTAAATTTTTAGCTCACCTGAGCCAAAGGCTCAGATGAGCAATTGCAATCTATCACCGTCCGTCGTCCGTCGTGCGTCGTGCGTCGTCCGTCGTGTGTAAACTTTAAATTTTAATCTTCTTCTCCAAAACTACTGCGCCAAATTTGATGAAACTTGGTGATTATCATGCCTGGGTAACAGCCTTTCAAATTTGTGTTCCGGGTTTAGCCACGCCCAACAAGATGGCCGCTGTTACTAAAAATAGCAAAAAGACAAAAAAATCTTCTTCTCTGAAACCAAAAGGTGCAGGCAAATTTTGATTGGATATTTGGATTCAGCATACCTGGGAACATTAAAATTGTGTTTTTCATGAAAATTGAGCGAAAAATAGGTTACGCGTTTTTGCGTTTAATTTTAAAAATTTCGTAAAATCGCTTTAAATTGTTATAACTTGACTATTAGAACAGATAATGACATAAGGTTTTCAGTTTTGACTTTTTCTTGAAATGACCTTTAAAAATAGGTCAAGGTCACAAATCAAGGTCATGACCTAATTTGTGATTTATGCACTTTAAGGCAATTTTCTTGCAAATATTAAGAGATTTATGAAATCAAAACATTGTTAAAATGTTAAGCATGACAAAATTTAAAAAGGTAACAAGTTTCGTAACTATATGATAATCCATGTAAGAGTTGTTGCTCCTGAAATGTTATTTTTGGCTTGTAAATACTAAAATTGTGCATTGAATGAAAAATATAATGTTTTTGTATAGGCATGTATATTAGAAAATTGTAGGTATTATCACAATGATCATTTTGATATATGGTTCAAGGTCATATGTTCAAAGGTCAAGGTCACAGCTGCAAAAGAAGACTTAAATTACTAATTATCTTGAAAACTGTTAACTTTTTGTATAGGCATGTATATTAGAATATTGTAGGTATTGACATGACGATGATTTTGATATATGGATCAAGGTCATATGTTCAAAGGTCAAGTTCACAGCTGCAAAAGAAGACTTAAATTGCTAATTATCTTGAAAACTATTGACGTTTTGTATAGGCATTTATATAAAAATATTGTAGGTATTGATATGGTGATCATTTTGATATATGGTTCAAGGTCATATGTTGAAAGGTCAAGGTCACAGCTGCAAAAGAAGACTTAAATTGCTAATTATCTTGAAAACCATTAACTTTTTGTATAAGTATGTATATAAGAATATTGTAGGTATTGATATGACAATTATTTTGATATATGGTTCAAGGTCATATGTTTAAAGGTCAAGGTCACAGCTGTAAAAGAAGGCATAGATTGCTAATTATCTTGAAAACTATTAACTTTTTGCATACGCATGTATATTAGAACATTGTAGTTATTGCAGCAATGATCATTTTGATGGATGGTTTAATGTCATATGTTCAAAGGTCAAGGTCACAGCTGTAAAAGAAGTCATAAATTGCTTATTATCTTGAAAACTTCAACTTTTTGTATAGGCGTCTATATTAGAATATTTTAGGTATTGACATGACGATCATATATTGTTCAAGGTCAAATATGTTCGAAGGTCAAGGACATGGTTGCATAAGTATACTGAAATTTGTTAATGATTTGGAAATTATTAATTGCATTACAGTTACTTCATGCATATTATATAAGCTACTTTTAAATGAAATGTGAGTGGATATATTTCCTATTAAGTTTTGTGGGACTTCTTGAGAAAACCTTTCAAGTTTCTGTACTTAACATATTGTCTAGTTCAGTTTCCAAAGAATATTGGACATATCTTCAGGTGAGCGTTAAGGCCCATGGGCCTCTTGTTTACAAATCAGCTTTATTTGGATCAAAAATCGTCAGCAATACTACTAATATCGAATATTAAACTATCAATACATATCTATTTATCATCTAATTTGGTTCAATTGTTGTACCTTTAATATGAATTACAACAGAAAAAAACTAATTTTACGATAATAGCAATAGAAAAAGTAAATTTGTTTAATTTTTGGTAAACATGTTTGTTAAAAATATACCTTCAATTCTGTTTATCCATGGTATATCGAGACTTTTCTGATATGTTTGATATTTTTCGGCACGATTTCTTAACTTAATGAATTAAATTGTACAAATGAAGCATATGTTGTTAATTTGGCCTATTGTTTAACTTAGTGTATTTTGTTAATTTTTTATCAAACATATGACAATTAACCAAACTGCCACTATCATAGTTATTTGCTTCAGTATATATTTTTTAAACTTATACCTTTAAACATGATATATCAATATGAGTGATGCCTTTTATTGCTTTCATCAACTTTGTTTTAGTGTTTTCAGTACTGTGACTTAGTTTTTTGTTTTTCAGTGAATCCTCCAGATAAAGGACTATCAACGGGTGGAGTAATAGGAATTGTCATTGGCGTATTAATTTTTATAATTATTGTTGTTGTTGTTGTGTGCATCTGCAAACACATAAAGAAAGGTGAGTATTACAAATTGAAATAAAGTTTATGTACATTTAATAAATGGTTACCTCAGATGTCATGAAACATTTTAATACATGTCCTTGATGTTGAAATTAAGGAAAATCAAAAGTAGTAAATATACACCTATGATGTAGAGAGTTATGATTGGACAAGTCAGTTTGATATCATAACTAGTACAAATGGTTTAATAGATTAAGTGGTATCATGTGAGAATTGTTTGATAATGTGCTTAACTAATTCAAAAATAAATTAAGGTGAAAATTATATAAATTTATAAAATTTTAACAAACATCTACAATTTCTAAAAACAGAAACAACCAAAAAAAATTTTTTTTTTAATTTTCTGCAAATTTTTAAAAGGAGTCAATGATCTTTATTTTATGTGAAGCTTTCCCTATAGACACTGAGTAAATATAAATTGATTTTTTCTGAATACGTTTTACTGTCATATGAGACATCTCTGTGCAGTATAGCATCTATTGGCAAATAACCAAAATAATGTAATGTAACCACAATGTAATTCCATCGAAGTGAAAGTACATGCAAAATATAAGATTCTGTATGCACACTGTGGGTTTTTTGTCCTTCATCAGCAGAGTTAGACTGTATACATTATGTCAGACAACACAGTATTGTGTAGCTATCGTAAATGTAAATGTGGCTTACAGATAAGTGTTATTTACTTTGCTTAAATAAGAAAATAACTTTCTAATTAATTAAAAAGATTTAATATCAAATAAAAACTGTTTTTAATGTACTTGTTTTAACATATAATGAAGCCTGATTTTTATGCTCTAAATTATATTCGCAAATCTGGTACATCTAACAACTCTAAATGAAACCCAGCCAGATACACCAGTCTCTGAACATGCTTTTATATATATAATGGCGAAGCATCAGCAGACACCAGTTTTTTGTCAGCAGTGTTATCCATTTTAAATCAACAAACTCTGTGCAAAAACTGCTAGTATGTTAAGACGTCTAATTCTGTCATAGCTAAAGTCACTTTGAAGTGTTCATTAGTCCAAAATGTCAGTCCATCTTAAGTGTTTCTCAATTCATAGTTTTTACCCGTCCAAAGTGTAACTTCGAGTCCAAAACTAGTTTGTTTAAAGTGGTAGTCCCAGCACAGTGTTAATGTCAGAGGTGTAATCCATACAAAGTGTATGTCCATGTCCATTGTAAGTTTGCTATGAATTTTAACCATCTAAAATGTAAGTCACGTCCAGTGTTAAATTGTTAATTGTTAAGTAGTATAACCCAGAAGTGAAAACCATAAAAAAATGTTAGACCAAGAACTGGTGTTTATTTGTCAGAAGTGTTAAGCATCTAAATTTATAATCCCTGTCCAGTGTTAGTTCGCCAGAGGTGAAAACTATCCAAAGTGTTAGTCAATATCCGTTATAAGTTTGTCAGAACTGTAAAACCATCCAAAGTGTTAGTCCAAATCGAATGCCCTTTTGCCAGTTGTATAATCTATCCAAAGTGTAAGTCCCAGTGTCTGTTTCCAAGAAGTGTAAACCATCCAATGAAGCGTAATTCCGTGTTCAGTGTTAGTTTGCAAGAAGTGTAATTAAACAAGGGAGGTAAATCCTTATACAGTGGTATTTTTATATGTATAAGCAGTTCATATTGTTAATCCCAGTGAAGTGGTCGTTTGTCAGCAGTGTAAACCATCCAAAGTGTTAGTCCATATCTGGTGTTAGTTTGCCAGATGACTTATCCATCCAAAGTGTAGTTTGCCAGAAGTGTAAACGATTCAAAGTGTTAGTCCAAATCCAATATTTGTTTCCAAGGAGTGTAACCCATTCAAAGTGTACGATCTGGTGTTAGTTTGCCTGTCAAAGTGTAAACCAGTCAAAGTGTTAGTACAAGATTAGTTTGTCAAAAGTGTAAATAATCCAAATTGATAATCTTAATTCTGTGTTAGTTTGTCAGAAGTGTATACCATCCACAGTCTATGTCCAGTGTTAGTTTGCCAGATATGTCTACCATCGAAAGTGTTGTTCCCAGTTTTTCGTTAGTTTGTCAGAAGTGTAAGCCATTCATAGTGTTAGTCTCAGTTCAGTGCTAGTATTATTCACCCAAATGTTAGTTTGCAAAAAGTGAACACCATCTAGTCTTATTCCCAGTCTATTTTTATTTATTTTTATATTATTTTAGAGCTTAAATAAGCTGAAAGAACAGTTTGGCTGTCCGATAAATTGCCCCTGTTGTGCATGAATTTTAAACGTTTTAATCCTTCGTAAAAATCACTGAGCCAAATTTAATGAAACTCGGATAACCTCATGTCTAGTTGAGGGCCATTCCGATTTTCACAAATGAAGTAGTGGTGCAGCAAAAGGGGGAAATTGTAAAAAAGAAAACTTTTAAAATCTTCTCTTCTAAATGTACATGAGGTAAACCTAAGTTATTTCATTGTGAGATCATCTAGTTCCGATTTGCACAACTGGTAGCCACAAAACTCGAAATGAGAAAATAGAAATGTACATGGTTGGAAATAAGCCAAAAAGTACATGTGTCAATCTGGAAAACTAGTAACTTTTTGTAGGGCATGTATATGAGAATATTGTAGGTATTAAAATGTTGATTATTTGGTATAAAGTTCAAAGGTCAAGGCCATAGCTGCATAAGAAAATTGAAATTGCTAATTGTCTTGAAAACTAATAACTTTTTGTATAGACATGTATATTAGAATATTGAAGGTATTGATTGGTTCATCACGTTTAAATATGATTAAAGGTCATAGGTTCATAGGTCAAGCTCATAGGTGCAAATAAAATCTGGTATTAATAATTATCTATAAATCTGTTTAACTTTCTGTATAGGAATGTATAAAATAATATTATATGTGTTGATAGGACGGTCATTTTTTAAAATATCATTTAACGTCATGGGTTCAAAAGTCAAGTCATAGCTGTGTGGTTAATCGTCTGAAAATTATCTATTGTACTTTACTAAAACATAATTTGTTAGCTATTTAAAAATACTGTGACTAGATATGTCTGATTAGTTATTGTGGCAGTGGAGTCACACTATTGTGTAAATACTTTGGGTCAAATTTTAGGTGAGAATTAAGGTTCATTTGCCTTTTATATTATGTAAATATAGTTTGTTTGCAATCATTTGGCTTATAATCACTTTATCGTTAAGTTTCTTCTTATGATGTTCAATAATTATCTAGCAAATTTGAACTGTCATAAATTGTTAGTATATATTACTCTTAGCTTTATATTCATGCAATTAATAATTTGTTAATTAATTAAAATTCAAATACGGTAATTACAACCTGATTGTAGATCGCACACAACCAAGGAAGGATAAAGAATCGCAAGGGACTTTAACTCAAAATGTTGATGAATCCAATAACTTAGAAAATAAACCAACTTAAAACATTTGTACCGATAAATTTAACTGATGTTTAGAAACTTTTATGTAATTTGGAAAGTAATTTTTAGCTTCAAAGTACATCCATATTCTTTATTGACAATTTGAAGCATGATAATTTATTCCTGTATTAAGTTAATGATTCCGTATTACATTTTCAATCTTTCTATGATGATTATGTTTGTTAAACAAAATGTAATTATTAATTTTATGTGAAAAGTAATTTTAAATTGGTGTCTGCAGTGTAAGCTTAATTGTAAAACAACTAATAAAAATAAACATTATTCCAGTAAAAAAAATGTTTTTGTCAAATATTGTTAATTTTAAAACATCCAAGAGACATATTTGATTTGGGAAAAATCCGACCTTTTGAGTTCATGGAACAGGCTGGAGAAAAATAAGATATGTATTAATTTACATATTTGCATGTGCATGTACACGTGGAGACAAAATGCTTCATTACTTTAGAAACTGTCAATGTCAACCTTTTTTGGTATATTTTTACCCTGTTGCTTTGTGATCAATGTGAATCTTTGGTATATTACCCTTTAGCTTTATGTGGCTAGGACAATTTATTCTAATATCCTTTTTAACAATTAGAATCTCTTGTATATTCTAACCACGAGGCTCTTATTTGATTTAATAACATTCTATGGTTGCTTAAAAGCTTGTTGACTTTAAATGTATTGTACAAGCTGAAGTATATATATAATAAAATTTTAAAATTTCACGATCAACCACCATTTTCTCTTTCAAATTTTCCCCTATAAAACCCCCTTTTAAGTATATTTCATAGGATGAATAATGCAAAATTACCTTTTAGTAAGTGCGATCAAGAAAGAGATTGCAAAGTAATTGAGGGGCAAGAAAAACATTACTGCACTGGTATCATTTTGAATGCAAGACATAAGTCGAAGTTATTGAAAGCATGTTTTGCATACAAAATAACATACTTTTACTAAATAAACATTGTTACTGTTAAGTATATATTTCTGTTTTGTATCAAGAAATGTGGTTATTTACTTCGAATAAAAATGTTTTATAAAAATTGAAAGATATATAGAATTATTGATTAGAGAATGTTCTGAGTATTGCCCGAATGACTTGTCACACTTCTATAACGTATTGTAATGACTCAATAAACCTCGGAAACATATAAATTGTCATTTATTTGCAGTAGTCTCAGTAGGGTAAAATTTTGTTCAATAATGTAAAATATTTTGCCAGAACTAGTTTAAAGCACTAATGTTGTTATGTTTTATGATATACTAGTGTTGTTGCTTCTATACGCAATGGGAAAATATTTTCGGAGGAATGTTTGTAGATAAAACACGATTTATTAAAGAACTTTTAATTTTAGAGAAATAGTGCATGTTTTCATTTCTTCGATTATCACATCACGGTATTTGCTGTTGCATAAATGTAGTTAACTTAGTGTTGCATATAGGTGTATCATCCTTTTGCAATCTTATTTTGTAAATGCATCAGTATTTGTGGTTTTGAAAACATTTCATATGCTGACAAATATTTTTTCTTTTTAAATATGATAAATACTTTATCAACCTGTATTTGTAATAAAGTACATTAAGGAAATAGTGTTTGACACTCCAATCAAGATACATTCATTAAAATACTAGTACACTGTAAGTTAAAAGTTAAGAAATTATAGAATAAACAATTGCCCTTAATTAGCAAACTAATGAACTTTCTTTTGATTTAAAATCTGTAGAACATAAAATCTATGGAAAATAGGTATCAAAGGGATATTAAAGTTATTGAAATTATAATACGTATCAAAATTTTAGTATTAACCTACCTTTTGATTTATTGTGCCCAAAACATTAAACAGTCACTCCCCTTCTCCCAGTGCCAGTGTAAGTGTCGAAGCATAGTTTTTTTAATTTTCGGGAAAGATCGAGATATCTGAGCTTAAATCACTATGCAGATATAAATTTTCAAAAAGTCTACATCTTTATATTAGTAAAACTATAAGCTGTCAAAGACGTAGTGGAAATAACAGATATGATAGTCTTTGAATTTTTTTATTTGATTTAAAGTAAAATAACAACTGTATTGTCATAAAATATCTGTGTTACATCAAGACCATTTCAAAATTCAGAATGCTGCAAGAATTCATAGGTACAGCCACAAGGTAATATAATTGTGATTAACAATCGATTTGTAATTAACCTACAAAAGTAAAAGTGAAACAATCAATATTTTGTTTAGACATAAAATTAAAAAAATATCTGCTAGGTTCAATTTTCTCTTTCCTCTTGATTTCAGCAAAACGACAATAAAAAACTATTAGTATATTTACAGTAATACTGATTTAGTTTCTATTTCTTCATTATAGTGAGTGTAGAGGACAAAACTTCTTCAAACATGTTTCGAGAATCGTAAGTTAATATAAACATTTTACTATGTAAGTCTGTATATATAAAACTTATTACGAATGCTTAAGTATAAATTAAGCATAGTAAGATCATCATAGTTGTCAAATAAAAAGAACACAAAATAAAAACATTGTATTAAAGTGAATGGGAATAAACTTGTGCCTCTGCTATCTGTATTTATTTGTTGCTGGGAAAAAGAGGGCACGCTATCACAAGACATGTATATAATATGTCCATGTATTTTATATATTGTCAACCTGGACAAGAAATGAAAATCATTAATTTTGTAACATACATAACCTTTTTATGTGAGAGTGATTTTTTTTCTGTGGAATAGAAAAAATTACTTTCTTCGTTTGGATGTCATCTCTTGTTATTATGTGAATCTGAATTTTTTGTTAAGAAAAAATCCTCTAAAATAATTAAATAGCATAAATCTTTAGAAAGTATGTTTTACCTTACTATATTATAATATATATTTAATGTTCTGCAAACTATTAAATGAATTGATTTACTGATAAAAATGACAACAAAATAGCCATCTTTGTTTAGGTTATGGATATACATAAAAGTTCTTTGTAAACCTAAACCAATTAAGATGAATTAATTGCCGAATCCATTTCTTTACTTTACGCTGCAGCCTTGTTTTTATTTAGTCTTACTTAGTACACTGATAAAATGTGAAAATCCAGAGTTATGTTTCATATTCTATATCTTTTTAAGAATTCAATCACAGATACCAAAGATAATAATATGACAAAACATTTTATTAATAATTAATCCACTAAAATTTGCTTTCAACATTCCTGTTTTAAATATAACTGGATGATCGTCATTTGCTTTCATCTAATTGACTTATTTAATTATCATCAATGTGCTTTGTCTGTTTTGAATTTAGTCATCGCTGTTGAACAGTTTTGTTTTAAAATTTTCTGGTTTGATTGGAAATGCTCGTCTATTTGGTCATTAAGAATGAAAAATTCAAATATTTACAGATGTTTAAAGCTATCATATGACTTAAAATGTTATAAATATGTATATCTTCTAGCTTCAAATATGCCACACTTTTTTTTGTTAAAATCAATGGTTTTTAACTTTCAAGTTTTAATTATTCCTTTTTATTTATCTTAAGTAATATAATGAATTCACTTATTTGATATTTTGTTAGTC
The DNA here is from genome assembly GCA_029721355.1 of Tegillarca granosa. Lineage (NCBI taxonomy): Eukaryota > Metazoa > Mollusca > Bivalvia > Arcoida > Arcidae > Tegillarca > Tegillarca granosa. The sequence goes on along the minus strand of JARBDR010000297.1, from coordinate 7,483 downwards.
CCCTCCTTCTTTGGCAGCAAGTAATTAATATGTTGTTATGAATGTTGACAAGAATAATAGGTAAAACCTTGATTTTTCTGTCTATTTTAAAACTTATGATTGTAGATATTTAGTGTAGTGTTCTTAAGAAAAGTTAATAAACTGTCATCATTTTTTCATCAAATTAGTTAAAATAGCTTATAGAATTTAAATGTGTAGACAATTGATAAATATAACAGTGAATTTCTACTCAATTTTCAATTGACCCACTACCTAAGTTTATGCAAAAGAGGTACCTGTTATTATCAATTTATTTTTTTGAAATCTTCTCTGAATTTGTTGAACCAATAAGAACTAAATTTGGTAAGGGAAGATTATCTTTTGATGCAGATTAAAATGTTTTTGTCACAGGTATCTGAAATCCTATACTGTCATTGCTATAAATAAAAAAAAGACAATTAAAATTTAGGATTTATTCATGAGCCATCAAGTTCATATTTCTACAAGGAAAATTTGTAAATTTCCATAACATATTTAATGTTTAAATGATGAAGGACAAATTAATATATATACCGTAACTGTATTAAATTGACTTGATGTGTGGATGAACATTGCAATCTTTGACAATTTTTGTTTTATATTGTAGTTCAGTGATCACACAAGCACAACAATCTTGGCCTAGAAAATTACCATCAATTGAACATAAAAATCCTTCAAAGGGAAAAAAAGTTAAAAAAGATAAAGTTAAACCGAAACCAGCTGATGATAATAATGATAAAACAAAGAAACCCCCCAAAAAATCTGAGACACATCAAACGACTCAAAATGATAATAATCATGATCAAACAGAGAAAACCAAAGGGAAATCTGAGACAAATCAACCTATTGAAAATGATAAAAATCATGATAAAACAGAGAATAGCAAAGGGAAATCTGAGACAAATCAACCTATTCAAAATGATATTAATCATGATAAAACAGAAAATACCAAAGGGAAATCTGAGACAAATCAACCTTCTCAAAATGATAATAATCATGATAAAACAGAGAATGCCAAAGGGAAATCTGAGACAAATCAACCTATTCAAAATGATAATAATCAGGATAAAACAGAGAATACCAAAGGGAAATCTGAGACAAATCAACCTATTCAAAATGATAATAATCATGATAAAACAGAGAATACCAAAGGGAAATCTGAGACAAATCAACCTATTCAAAATGATAATAATCAGGATAAAACAGCGAATACCCAAGGAAAGTCTGAGACACATCAACCTCATCAAAATGATAAAAATCATAATAAAACAATGAAACCCAAAGAAAAATCTGAAACACATTAACCTACTCAAAAATTATAATAATCATGATAAAACAGAGAATACCAAAAGAAAATCTGAGACAAATCAACCTATTCAAAATGATAATAATCATGATAAAACAGAGAATAGCAAAGGGAAATCTGAGACAAATCAACCTATTCAAAATGATAATAATCATGATAAAACAGAGAATACCCCCATAGAATAATGCAACCAATGAATTAAATCACATGAAGTATAAACAAAATGAAATGGACAATGCTTATAAAAACATTATGTGTTTTAGTGCTGTTTGTTTTTGTTATACATACATACATACAGACAGACACAGACATACATACATGCATACATATATTCTGAGTGCCATTGACAAATGATGCATGTTCATAAACATTCTTTTTGTTTGTTTGTTAAAAAGATTTGTCTATAAATAATATAAACAAGTACAACTCAAAAATCCGTCCGTACCAAATGTCTACCTACAATTGTCTATAATTTTTTTCAAACTGTTTTATTCACAATTTAATCTATTTTTATCATAATTATATAAATATCTTTTATATTTTTCAAAACATCGCAGTGTTTATTTTATATATAATTTCAGACCTTAGTGTGTCATATATGTTAAGTGTGTATGCTGATTTCCTTATATGGTATTGTTTTCTTTACAGACATTTAACCAAAAAAACACACGTTTAACCTGCCTTACTGACAGTTTTTTTATCCTGACAGTTTTGGTGTAACGGTGATTAATTAAACAATTTTGATTATAACATGATTGTTCATAAATCAGTTTTGTAATATTTTCATCTTTGGATGGTATTATCATAATCTTGATCTACCTTTTAAATGTGCATTTTTATTGTTTGAATTTATGAATGGTTCTTGCTTGTTTTCAAAACAACATGTGAAATGTGTTTGCATACAAGGAACACAAATCTGTAGAAACAGATCAAGTTATAAAGTTAGCCATGTTTTATGACAATATGTCAACCTGTTCTTAAAAAAAGGACTAGACTCCATAATGAACACTCCATTCTATAAACTGTTTATCCTACATCGGTTGTCTATTACATTGTTTCACAAAAATAGGATTTAATGGAGTACAAAAACCTCAACATTCTGTCCTGTCTGTTATCACTAAGCTAAACCAAGGATGAATCCAATTAGGAAGAAAGTAAAGTAACATCGCACATTTAATATTACCAGTGCAACAAGGTCAACTAAAACAGAATATAGTTAATAGAGTTTTCATCTTAACAAGAAGCACCGAGAGATTATTGGAATTATCACTTATAGAATTCGAAGAATTAAGATAGCATTTAATATCAAATTTATTATATTTTTGTCCATTTGATATCTATATAAACTGATGTGTTACCATGGAAACAGTACCTCATTTATATATAATCTTGATATAATCAAGTCATCTCTTATATTTTTATATATTTGTTATTAGATTTTTTACGTTTAAAAGGTTTGCCCTCTTTGTGATAAAATACTAAATACTTTTGTCTTTTACAAGAGTTTAATTTGTAACTTGCTATAAATGATTAAGTATGTATCTGTATATGTGTATTTTATAATTAGAGTGGTCTGTCCTTTGATAGTAATTAGAAGGACTTTGTTTGAAGATTTATATGGTGACTGACCAGACGGACACCTACAACTAAATATAAAATAATAAGTTTTTTTAAATCTTTAGACAGATTTTTAAGATTTCTTTTACAATTATTTTTTAGAGAATACATAATATTGTTGAATAAATTTTGTAATTTTTTCACACAGATGATATAATTGTAAATAGCTTTAATATAACTATGTTTTGTAAATGAATTATGAAAACTTTGGTGGAAATTAAAAATAAAAATGTTTTATTATGCAATAGTACAAAAACATTGCTGATTGAATGAAGAAAAGTGATTATTTGTTAATGAATGTTGCTTTATTAATAGTGCTTTGTAGTGTAACGATTTTTACATTCCCATTGGAAATATAAACATCACATTTAAATCTGACACAATATGACCTTCAGCTTCAGCTTTAGTAAAATAGAAACTAAACATAAAGATTTAAATTAAAATATAATCAATTTTATCTAACCTAGTCATTGTTTGTTTGTGTGACATAAAATTTCTTTTAATTACAAAACTGCTACATTTAGCGCTTTTTCTTCTTTTATTATAATTGTATTGTATATAATAATTATTTATTTTCCAAAAAACTGATAAATTTACAATTTTATTTAATAAATTTATATTTTAATGAGTGCATATGTACTGTAAATAGTTTTTTTATTGCTAATTTGAAAATATCATACAATTCTACCAGATATGTTCAAGGTGCTACCTTTCCTAGTCTTTACACATGTATGGAGATATAAAACAAATCATAAACATATTCTGATCATAACAACAACACAAGTTATGGATTCAGTATAACAATGGTGGATAGCATTGCTAATCTACTGTATTCAAATTAAGTCATTACAACATTTTCCGGTACCTATTTACCGAAAATTTATTACAGAATTGTTAACTCTGTCGGTGGACAACCTTGAGGTCTTTTCAGAGGCTTTATTGTTTAACAGAAGACTCATTAGTCTTCCTGTTATTGGGATCTAATGATATCTTTATATCAAAGTTAAAACAAGGATATACAAATGAACAGATCAGCAGCCAACTGAATTGTACCACAAAAAAATCATTCTAATGCATACACAAATTAAGCACCAGTCCTGAGTCTGAAGTTTTATAATCAGTGGCGCCCGGAGGTTTTATAATCAGTGGTGTCCGGGAGTTTTATAATCAGTGGTGCCGGGAAGTTTTATAATCAGTGGTGTCAGGTAGTTTTATAACCAGTGGTGTCCGGGAGTTTGTCATCAATGGTGTCCAAGATTTTAAAAACCAGTGGTGTCCAGGAATTTTATAATCAGTGGTGTCGAAATTTAAATAACCAGTAGTTTCCCGGAGTTTAATAATCAGTGGTGTCCAGGAGTTTTATAATCAGTGGTGTCCGCGATTTTGATAACCAGTAGTGTCCGGGAGTTTTATAATTAGTGGTGTCCGTGAGTTTTATAATCAGTGGCGTCCGGGAGTTTTATAACCAGTGATGTCCGAGATTTTAATAATAAGTGGTGTCAGGGAGTTTTATAATTAGTGGTGTCCGGGAGTTTTATAATCAGTGGTGTCCAGGAATTTTATAATCAGTGGTGTCCGGGAGTTTTATAATCAATTGGCGTCCGGGAGTTTTATAACCAGTAGTGTCCGGGAGTTTTATAATCAGTGGCGTCCAGGAGTTTTATAAACCAGTGGTGTCCGGGAGTTTTATAATCAGTGGCGCCCGGGAGTTTTATAACCAGTAGTGTCCGGGAGTTTTATAATCAGTGGCGCCCGGGAGATTTCTAACCAGTGGTGTCCGGGAGTTTTATAATCAGTGGCGTCCGGGAGATTTTTAACCAGTGGTGTCCGGCAGTTTTATAATCAGTGGTCTCCGGGAGATTTATAATGAGAGAGAGAGAGAGAGAGAGAGAGAGAGAGAGAGAGCAAAAACTAAATTGTAAGTACATATAATTTTTTTTTCGAAAGCTTTCCTATTAAAATAAAACATTTTTCTGCGGGGGCTTTTTCTGCTGGTTTCTCATCGGGGTTTTCCACTGGACACGTTTGCGGAACAAAACGGTCCAGACCATTGCATCTGGAGGCTTGAGCAATATTTTTATATAAAAATTATTAAACCTCTCCCTCTTGTAAAACATAGATTCAGCTCGGAGAGTTCTTTGTGTTAGAGAGGTCGGCATCTACAATCATTATAGATCTATCTCTAATGAGCATAAAACAATAAAATCTCCATTCCATAAGCCAACTGGTTTGACTGGTTTGGCTATAATGTTTCAATGTTTTCAAATAAACTGAGATAAAGGCAGTTGGTAATATTACATCAGACAAGTAGCTATTCTATTTATGTTCTTGTTGCTGTGACAACAATGCGTCATCAGACGACAGATGTGTTTCAATTAGATAGGGATTTTTGAAATTTGTTTTAAATTATGATCAGCTGCACTGTGAGAAGATTACTTATTGATTAAATATGTATGTACCTAAGTTGATAACGATGATAAATACAAATATAACACAGATAATAAACTTCAACATGTTAAACGGAGATCAATAAAGTGCAGTTTTATATGCACGTATACACAACAGATGTACGGAGATCCAAAGGTGTCACGATAAAACCTGAAGGATTGTTAAAATCAGATGTACGGTGCTCCAGAGTTGCCAAAAGTAAAACCTGAGGATTGCCAATATCAGGTGTACGAAGATCTAAAATTGTCAAAATAGAAATCATCGATGGCCTTTGTTACTACGTTTCATTATATACAAAGACAAAGAAGATGTTATAACGGAGATAATACCGAAGATGACCAATGACCGAGTATCTCAGTTGTTGCTATGACAGTAACGTTTCTATCTGTAAGAGTACACGTAGACCCTTAGTTACCATCATGAGATCAATAAATGTCAACTGCTGTCCCCGATTTGATCTTGCATTTCGAGAACCTAGATTGTCAGTTTTCAAATAGGCATTTGTGTGACTGAATATATGGACACCCTGAGCTGTCAAGATGAAAATTTTTATCTTGTAACCTTTCTTTTCTGATTCTGATATTTGTCGTGTGTTTAGTTCTGAATCTATAGCAAGAAGCCCTGAGATTGAGGCCGGAACAAGTTAAAGCTGACCTTCAAACAATTAGGGTCAAACATAAACGTTTATAGAGCAGTACTGACAGGTGTTTATTTAGAACATACTGTACAGAATTTATCTAAAAAACAAACAAACTGAGAAAAAGAGAAAAATAAGAAACAATTATAACGGTAAAGAGAGACATGCAATCATCAACTTAACGTAGATGCCGAACATGGCGGCAACAGATAGAACAATCGATAACAGCTACAACAACAACAACAACAATAATAATAACAACAATAATAACAATAACAACAATAATAATAACAACAATAACAAGAACAACAATAATAATAACAACAACAACAACAATAACAACAATAACAACAACAACAACAACAATAACATAAAAAAAACTAAAGATGAAAACAATACATAATACATATATAGAAACAACTGGCCAATACACATCCGGGCTCTGTACGGGTACTTGTCATCATGTCTTAGTTATGTATAGTAGTGGACACATAGTACTTCTTACGACTTTCACCGTCATGAATAATTATACACAACCATTAGTTCTTAAACACGAAGGTTTACACTAAGGTCATTTATTTCCGGAAACTCTTGTAAATACAGAAATTTTATGAGAAGTAACATATATTTTATTAAGTATAAATTGAAATAAATGTTTCTATTTTAAAACGGATGTTATACCATTAACGTTCCGGAAATCTTGATGTTATCTCTGTGTTAAGTTTTGTACTTAATATATATTTCGCATTATGTTATTTATACACATATAATATCACGATTTTTGCGTTGGGATCTTAACCCCAACGCAATTAATATTGGCGAGATTTGAAACTGATATTTACTATGCCATGTCTAAAAAGCGCCTCAAAGGGTCAACTTAATGTACCTCAAAGAGGGTGAAATTTGATTCAATTTTTACTTTGTTTAATATAGAATAAAAAATAATTTAATTGAATATAATTACTGTATCAGTGTATACAATATAATTACTGTATCAGTGTATACAATATAATTACTGTATCAGTGTATACAATATAATTACTGTATCAGTGTATACAATATAATTACTGTATCAGTGTATACAATATATTTACTGATTTACTGTATCGATGTTGAGGTTGTTATCCAATTTGTGCAAACGTTTGAAATTGGTTAAATTGTAAACACGGTTTACTACTTTTATATACCAGTATTAACTTTTGGCTACAACGATGTACCCATTTTTAATACAGAATGGAAAGTAACTACAAATGAACTGAAAAACAAAGTATGAAATTCAATTATTCATTTCAAAATTGTAAATATTATGAATCATATCACTTCAATGAGCTCCTTCAAACGGTAATTTTAAACGGTCACATGACCGTTATTATCCAGTAAGTTGTAGTAAAATACAAAGATTTAACCAAGTAACAATAACCATGCCAGCCATGAAACAAATAGGAATTGTCTGAATA
>JARBDR010000296.1:0-193844 GCA_029721355.1 Tegillarca granosa | reverse complement strand
CTAAACAAGACAATTATCTTGTACAGTTGTGGTAATTGTACTGAACCTGATGCAGACAGCAGAAACTGCGAAAACAAGTGGCTCGGAAGCACAGCTGTGGTGTGCATGGTGAGAGATGGTTCACGGAATCAGTAGCAGTAGAGGAGGAAAATGAAGTGGAAATGAGAGATTTGATTACACCAGGTATGAAAGAAAGAGAGAGAGAGAGAGAGAGAGAGAGAGAGAGAGAGAGAGAGAGAGAGAGAGAGAGAGAGAGAGAGAGATGACAAAACCGCTAATTATCCCTTTCAACTACATAGTGAGGAAACGGCTTATAAAAAGTTGAGTTTGTGATTAATAAATCTTGAGAGAGAGAGAGAGAGAGGAGAGAGAGAGAGAGAGAGAGAGGAGAGAGAGAGAGATGACAAAACTGCTAATTATCACTTTCAACTACATGGAAACGGTTTACAAAAAAGATGAGTTTGTGATTAATAAATCTTTATGGCAATAACGGACTTGGTTGAAATAAATAAATAAATAAATACTCGTAAATAAATAAGTTAATTAATTAACTGTGTTATTTGTACTAATCCTAAACGCAATTCTAATTTTTTCATTTCAGGATGCGTTGTTGCCGTTTACACAGATGACGAGGATAAGGACTATTACATGATTCAGGTGAAAGCGGGACCGGAAATATTAACGAAACCTATTAAGGATTACTGGGGAGCAGAATTTACTCAAGGACAGGATATTATACGTGGACTATATTATGACAATAATACTGATAATCTTTTTCAATATAAACTTTTACGAAACAAACCGGCAGTGATACCAACTTTGTCCGTACGTTACATTTATCAACCAAGACAAAAAACCGGTTTTGTATTTCAGAAGACGAACATCTCGACATTTTGGCAGCATTGGAACAACTTGAAAATTAACATTTAATAAATTCTTACTATTTCATCAGTAATTTTGTGTTAGTCAGTGTTATCAGGTATTTTGACATCGAAAAGATGATTTTGACGTTACGCTAAGTATCACCAACATCGCGCATAACGTCTCTACAATTTTTTAATAAGCTGTGATTTGATTTTTGTTACAGCCCAATAAATCCTATATTTGGAAAAAAAATAATATTTTGATGAACAATTAGTCAGACGATAAGTTAAAAGGTCCTATTTAACTATACGTTCCATCTGGTCGTCTTTTTTAATCATTGACTAGTAATTAGGGTATATTCGCAAACAAAGTACTTTGTTTAATAATTTAAAACAGAAAAAATAATCTAATTTATACAGGGGAAAATTATCAATCGGGATCCTGCAGGAGTTGTACAGGTGCGCACCGATCATTATCGATCAATTATTATTGACATGGTTTTGTCTTTTTACTCAGCAACTTTATTCCGTTATACACCCCGGGCGAGAGGAAACCTTCGACGGTGAATAAGGAATATCGCCTCTGTCAAAATTGCGCGGATGATGAAAACTAAGATATGTCGATTGTGAAGACAGAAGATTACAAGGGACGTCAACGTATACTGGTACACGCAATCGATTTAAAATTTAAAACTGTACAGAACACAGATGTACGCATTATATCAAAGACTGAAAATCTCACATAACGTCAACTCATACTGAAGATACTACAGAACGTCAACTAATAACTGTGTATTCAATAGATCAAAGACTGAAAATCTCACATTCAACTCATACTGAAGATACTACAGAACGTCAACTAATAACTGTGTATTCAATAGATCAAAGACTGAAAAGCTCACATTCAACTCATACTGAAGATACTACAGAACGTCAACTAATAACTGTGTATTCAATAGATCAAAGACTGAAAATCACACATAACGTCAACTCATACTGAAGATACTACAGAACGTCAACTAATAACTGTGTATTCATTAGATTAAAGACTGAAAATCTCACATAACGTCAACTCATACTGAAAATACTACAGAACGTCAACTAATAACTGTGTATTCATTAGATTAAAGACTGAAAATCTCACATAACGTCAACTCATACTGAAAATATTACAGAACGTCAACTAATAACTGTGTATTCATTAGATTAAAGACTGAAAATCTCACATAACGTCAACTCATACTGAAGATACTACAGAACGTCAACTAATAACTGTGTATTCTTTAGATTAAAGACTGAAAAATCCAAAGAATGTTAATTAATACTGAAAGATAGTTCAGAATGTCAACTAATACCGGTGTACGTATTATATTAAAGACTAAAAAATCAACAGAACCCCACAATACTGAAGATACCTCAGAACGCCAGCTAATACCGGTGTACGCATTAGATTAAAAAGGTAAAGAAAAAATCCACAGAACGCCAATTTATACTGAAGATACCGCATAAAGTCAGTTAATACCGGTGTACGCAATAGATGAAAGACTGAAAATTCCACAATGATGACGATACTACAAAGAGTCAGTTAATACCGGTATACGCAATAGATGAAAGACTGAAAATTCCACAATACTGAAGATACTACAAAAAGTCAGTAAATACCGGTGTACGCAATAGATTAATGACTTTAAATTCCACAATACTGAAGATACTACAGAAGGTCAACCAAAACCGGTTATTATGTGCTGAATTTTGATTTTTTACCAAAAGAAATAATCAAAATTATGCACATGAAATAATTTTGAATATTTCTCTCGATAACACTTTACAATTCTGCACACGACACATTCAATCATTCAATAGCCACACACACACACACACACACACACACACACACACACACACAGAGAGAGAGAGAGAGCGAGAGAGAGAGAGAGTTCAACAGAACGTCAACTAATACTGAAGATACTACAGAACGTCTAATACTTGTTCGTACATTAGGTTAAGGATTGTAGACTAAAGGTTAAACACAGAACGTCATCTGAAACCAGTACATGTACACGCAAAAGATTTAAGATTCCAAAGAAATTCAACTTATACTGATACACATACACAATATACAAATATATATATATACCAAAAAAATTATGACCAACTGTTTCTTCATAACGGATGTTAAAAATGATTTGAAATAAAACATTTAACTAAGTTTTTGGCATAAAAATGTAAAATAAATGAAATAATAAAATAGATAAATAATTTAAAATTACAAAAGCATTTGGAAGCAACTCAAATATTTGCGACAAACATCGACTCTGCCAGTTTCAACTGAAAATTTATGCTTTTATAAATGTTGCGGAAGTTAATGACATTACTGAATCTTTGTTATTCTCTAAACCCAATGAATTTTTACGTAAGTGCATTTGATGAATTCTTTATAATTGAACAGATACGTCTCTTTAATTATAAAAAAAACTCAACAAATGTACTTACGTAAGCATACCAAATTTAACACATTAATTGCCAACAAGGCAGTAATATAAATGTGATTCCTTTTAAAAAGACAAAAATACCAACAGACCTGGAAAATGTGCATTATGCCCCTAACAGATAAGCGTACAATTTGATCCAGTGTGTTTAATGCACCATTAGGACAAGTACCACTACCCTAGCTCAATGCGTAGAGTGCTCGTTCCTTATTTTGGAGGTCAGGTTTAAGCTAGTAACATTCTGATATAAGTGAAATATTCTTAATTGGGACTCAAAACCCCATTTGATTAACAGACAGCTAAGTAACAGATGGAATTTATGACAATAATAAGTATCTACTTTTTAAAGATTAGCTTTTGACGTTTATAAAGGCAAATGAACGTTTAATCAGATAAAAATAAACTGACCAACAGTTTAATTTTGCTTAAAGAAATGACTTTGCTTGTTACTCAATGTTGAAAGCTTTCCAGAATGAAAAAGCAGTTTCAATTACGACTGTTTGCGACTCTGAAAGAATGTTTATTTTTGCAGCACTGGTTCTACCATCTTTGATATTAAAAAAAATTGTTAACGAGAATCGTCTGAGATTATTTGAAAGTAACAACCCTTTATTAAAAAAAATGAAGTATAGAACAATGTTAAAATATATCTAGTAAAATGCAAATATTTTCTTTTGGCATAACCATAACTTCTACAGAAATTATTAAGATCTTTAGGCATCAGTATGAATCACCAAAGGTAATGAATAATTTTACTGTCATGAAAAACAAGAAAATCGTCAAAATATACTATTTTGTTTATCAGTATAAAACTTAGGTGAGCGATAAGGCCCATTGCCATCTTATTTCAGCTTAATTTAATAGGTCAAGGTTTTTCAGTGTATTCATTGTCACGAACCCAGTTGAGAGATTTTTTATATTAACACCTGTAGTATAAAAAAACAACCAGGTATGTTTATCTACAGACATTTTAAAGAACTTTTTTTTTTTTTGAAAAAATCTGACAAATGTTAATTCTATTCTTGATATTTATTTACACACATTTATAGAAGCACTGTAGTTCAATATCCGCTTAGGCATTACTATACTGAATATAAAAAGACTTTAACAGCGTTCAGTAAGGGGGGTTAGTAAAGTGGGATTGGATTAAGTTGCATTAATGGTGTTTTGCGCCCCAGTCAAGATTCTTCCACATAAATCGAAGCGGTCAGTTCAGGGTTGGTAAAGAAAATCGGAGTGCCTTAAAAAAAACTACCGACCTTCGGCAAGATTAGATTTATAGTTAATATGTACAATAATACGAAGTCTAGAATATGTATAAATGGTTTTTATTCGGGTTTTTTAAAATGTTATACTGGAGTGAGACAAGGAGAAAATTTGTCTCCTTTTTATTTGCTTTATATTTAAAGAATCTTGAAGATTTTTTATCAACAAATAATATCATGGGTCTTGCAACAATATCTAGTAAGTTTGTAACTGAAATTGGTGTGTAATTAAAATGTTTTTTACACTGTGATTATGTCTTAAAATAAACAAGATCTGCAATATCAACTAGACTGTTTTTCACATTATTGTAAACAATGGAAACCCCCCCCCTCATCCAAGCATCTTTGATGTGATGGATGAGTGGGATTCTCTGATATGAAGCCGAAGGGCTGGAGGGTTAACTTGGCAAATCGGCATATGACCCTAAGTTCAAAGGCTAAATCCGTTACGCACGAATACCCACATACTGCTATATATACCCTGTACTACACGACCAACTTGCTTCTACAAAGCCAAAAATTAGTTGTGACAAAACACACGGGAGGTCGTGGGAGGGAAGTTAACCCTCCAGCCCTTCGGGCTGCTCGGGTTAACTTGGCAATTTTTAAAGAACAACAAATTGTAGATTATATAACAAAAGATAACAACTATGACACTTGCTCAGAATTTATATAATTCACATTTCATCACAAAAAATACTATCAAATCTCAATGTCCATCAGCACTAAATCACAAAAGTCCACCATATTGGTCCATGAATCACCACTTTTGAACATCAGTTATCCTGAAACAATTAAACATTTTTAATAAGCTATCAGAAAAAGTGTTCTCTATGTCTCTATGATTAAACTTCTGAAATGTATGAGCATTAGACCAATTTGCAGTCTGAAAATATCCTTCAATGACACTTCTACTCTAAAAGCTCCTGAAGTTGCAGCACCCCTAACAGAATGAGCTTTGAATTTATTTACATCTATACCAGCCTTGGCCATTCCAAAACGTATCCACCTAGCCACCGTTGAAGTTGATACACTTTTACCAGTTTTGAACGAAACCAACAACTTTGTTGATTTCCTTAAACTCTCTGTCTTAGATATATAAAGATTTAATGTGTTAATTACACACAGTTTCGACTGCTTGAAAGGTTTTTATCTGACCTCATAAAAAGGGACGAGATTTTTTAGACGTCTTCATTAGCTCTGGAATTACAAATACAACTTCCTTACCATATTTTCTCATATAATCTAAATCTAATGAAACCAAAGACTGAGCTCTCTGAGCCGTTGTTAAAGCTAACAAACAAACTAATTTAATTGTAAGATCAAATAACTTGAGCTTACAAAGGGGAAACAAAGATGCTAAGTATTTAAATAAAATGCTGACATCCAATGTGGATGTATGCCTTGGTTTTGGGGGATTAGATATAAACAAACCCCTCATAAACTTTTTAATCAACAGATTATTTAATAAAAAAACATGTCCCATAGTAGCTAATGACTGTACTAACATACGCTTATGTGTATTAACTACACTATTAGACACTTTCCTTCCCTGTCAAGCATGGCTAAATAATTTAGAACTTGCGTGACAGTAGGACTAAGGGTATTGACTTTGTGTCTACGACACCAAAGCTTCCAACTGTTCCAGGCAAGATCATGCTGTTTATTTGTTGATTTCTTGCATGAACTTTGGATAATAGAGGTAGCTCTTTCAGAAAGCCCGTTGCACATGAGACTTTGCCTGATATTGGACATGCGACAAGTTTCAGCTTTTTTCCTAATGGGTGACTTTCTCCGAAAGAGGAGCTTACGAGAAACTTCCATTGGGGAAGCCGAGCTGGATTGCCAATTATCATTTGTAACAGATCTGGGATCCATACTTGATTTCTCCAGAGGGGAATAACAATTAAAGGCATCTACTGCCCATGCTTCTGGATCAGAAAACCAAGAGACAAATTTATGTAGCTTGGCATTAAATAAACGAGAGGCTAGTCTCTCTGGTTAAACTTGTGTTCATCTTGTGCATATATACATGGATCAACTCAGGTATGTTATTATTATGCTTTTGAAATTGCATGCTATGGCATATTATCTATGTTGTAACTTTAGAATATGAGAAAAAAACTTGAGAAAAACTAATATCGTTTTAATAATTGTCACTGCTAATTAGTTTAGATCTTCAAAGAAAAAATGAAAAGGAAAGTTTGTGTAATTGGCGCGGGAATTATAGGACTAACGTCTGCTCTAACAATACAAGAAAACGTACCAGAAGTTGAAGTGACCATTGTCGCCGATACGTTTACACCAAATACGACATCAGATGGTTCTGGTGGCTTCTGGCAGCCACATCTACTCAACCAATCACAATCTGAGAAGATACGGTAATTAAAGCAATTTTAATATTAATTAAATTTTTAAAGCGTTTCAATTACTAACATTATGCAACATTTTTAATAATCCAAAGTTTAAAATCCGATTTTATTGGAGATATTTATAGTTGGTAAGCCTGCGCATTTTATACAAAACACCAGCTACCTCTTAGCTGGTTTTATTATTTTTATAATCCTATCATCGCTTTAATTAGTAATGAACAATCAGTTTATTTATTGCACAATAAGTCTTTGATTTTGTACAATAGGAATTTGGAATTTGATTTACACGTACAACATTGAACCATCAGGTCTGTAGGATTCGATGTGGTTAAACTACTGAAATGGAAATTAAAATTTTTGTTTTCAAGTTACATGTTTTAGTACTTTAAAGCATTGGTGCTCATATGATACAGTGTAACTACAAGTATCTAAAATGTGTCTTATCAAATACATGTAGTGTTAAATCATTCTTCGTTTTACCGAACACAAATCAAAAGTCATAATCTTAGTAGAGGGATGGTAGTGAAAACCGGAGTGATCAGAGAAAATCAACGACCTCCGACATTGGCACTGTTATGATAATAAATTTCCTTCATTATTGTTTGTTTGGCATGCCTCGGGTGTCTCCGGAAAGCTTTTTTAAGATTTTTTTGACAGAAAATGGAGTCAGAAGACTTTGAATATAATGCTGGACTTGTTGAAATCTCCTGATGCCTCGGATGTAGGAATACAACTACTCTCTGGGTATAACTTCACTTTGGATGAGAAATCAATCAAGGTAACAGAGTTAAGTAAGAATGGTTGCGTTATTTTAAAAAACTCTTTCTAATAGCCTATGCGTAAAATGATTTAACTGTTGAATAGTTTTTTTTTTTATGCCGATAATGTTAAACGTTATACTCATGCTAAAAAAACATGTCATTTGCTTTATTTGAAGTATTATTTCATTTTTTGTTTCATCAATTTTTCTAAACAATTATGTAAACATAATGATTCTTGGCGTGGCTCCTCTAATGTAACTGTTTTGAATAATTTGTGCAAATTTATAAAACTTATATTTGAGAAAGTCAGTCCTCCAGGTTAGTTATTAGTTAGTTATTAGTTGCTTATTTGTCTGTGTTATGTCTATGTCATAATTTGTATATACATGTATTATTGATATATTCTCTGTGTTGTATTGCAATTATGAGAAAAAAACTAATAACTGAAAAAATAAAATAATTGTTTGTCCGGTATAAATTATTCTGTCAATAACTCCCACTCTCCTTCACTAAGTTAAGACACGTGTTTCTAGTTACACAATTGAAACAATATACTGTTATACATGTATAAGAAAATTGGTAAAATTTGCAAACATATTTCATATTTCTTAAAAAATTCGAATTTAGTCCAAAGTAGTGATGTTTTCATGATGTATTTTAGACTTAGATTTTCCGTGTTCTTTAGACAACTACCATAGCTGATTGGTATGTTGTGAGTTTCATACTTATTGGGAAATGGAAAGGAATAGAAAAACCGTTATATAAAAGTGAGATAATGTGTTCTGTCCCATTTATGTTTCGGTGTTTGTGTGCGTTACCAGTTACCTTGTGCTCCAAGATAAGCATTGTTCTTCTCTATAGTATATTAACTTATATAATTTTTCTAAAAAAGTAAATAAAATTTAATTTGTGTTTATTTTAATGGACTACGTATCTAAGGATTGTTGGTTAAAAGTCGGTTAAATAACAGACACATTCTGGAGTTTTAAAATGGTATTTATAGACCACTGAAGAATTCAATAGATTAGATCCGAGTAAAACTGACCATCTTCTCCAGTGATTCTCCAGTGACCGGAATGATATTGTCATGAAGTATATTTTGTTTTAATTTTATCGCTAAAAACATCAAAAAATGTTTTATGACAATGTAACCAGTGTTCCTTTTTTCTTGTCTTTTTTAGTTTAATGCCTCGGCTTTTGTCAAAGTAGGTTTTTTTTCAAGTTGCAAGTTTCTTTCTGTATTTTAAGAATGTTTTTTTTTTTTTTTTTTTTTTTTACATTTTCTGGGTGGCAGCGTCTTTTTTTCAAAGCTGAAACTATAAATATTTTAAATATTTAATTATTTTTTGTTTTATTTCTAATCTTAGGAAACAGAATGGAAAGACCAAGTATTTGGATTCAGAAATGTCACCAAAGATGAACTCTCTCTTTATCCAAATATAAAGTAAGATAACCATTACACATGTAAATGCAAATCGTAAAAAAGAAGTTTTTTTTCGTGCTATATGTTCACAAGACACAAGGCACATTTGTGTGAATACTTGTTCAGATGTGACAGATTTATTTACTTGTAAATATACCGTAATTGAACCGGTTCCCGTTAGATGAAACGATACATATTGGGTTATTTATGCCCTGTTTGGTTAAAAGTGCGTAGTGAGTAATCAATGGTTAACAAATAATTAGGATGGTTAAGCTCTAACATGAAGTACTTGAACTTAAAACACATCACTAGATTTGATTTCATTTTGTTAAGTCCGATGTTTTTGGGGTATACTGAATGGTAATCTTTTGTTTTGGAGCGTTTAGATTACTTAACGAATGTAAATCAAAGGCTTCAATTTTATTTTCATATTTCTTTGTTTATTACTTTACATCAGTGTTAATTGATATATATGATTATCAATTTTTAACTATACTTTTGTTATTCATCATGATAATTAACACTAATTGTACGTAAAATTTTATTATTTTTTACTGTCTATATCATGCACGTTTACAAATTATATAAACAGTAAAAAAAAAATGATTGACAACTTTATCATCTTCAACAATTTATGCCACCCACGAAAGTATACATCTTCAGCTGTTCGACAAACGTGATGACTTCAATTTTTCTATTGTCAACTTTCCGTTTCTTCGCAGTAATATCCCCGTTTCTCCTGCGTATGGTGTACGGTATAGTAGAGCGTGTAACCGCTAAAGGTGCTTTCTACAACGAAACAAACGGCTTACAATTATATTGTTGACTCAAGGATATTCCAAACCTAGGCTTAAAAAGATTTATGGCCGTCATCACAATATTGTTGATAAGTATGGAGTCACTATATCAAAACTTATACTGAAAATATTTGATTTTCCATAGTTCCTTGTTCTTTTCATTCCCAAATTTGACTTTGCACTTGACGGGTGTAACTAGCTAGACAGGGGGGTGCTTACCTTTTCGGTTACAGTGTTGCAGTAGGCAATAACATTCTCTCATACGGATACTTACAAAGTCTTCATTTCCTTTCAGTTTAAAACACGGTACATTTTATACAACCGTACAAGTAAACATGAAACAGTATTTACCCTGGTTAATGAAAAAGTAAGTACATTGTATGTTATAGATAACAAGATTTTGGTTTTTAAAACAATCGCGCAACACAACATTTTTTTACTTATAGTCATGAAATATTTTGAAATAGACGAAAACAATTACTTTTTTTAAGTTAGCTTCACACACACACACACACACACACACACACACACACACACTGATAATGTCTTATGTCTCCGATATTAGTATATGTGTGATAGTGTGTTTTCATAAGCTATGTACTTCGGTTTTACGGGATTAATATAAATGTCATTCACTACTTTTGCCTTATCATTGCATTTCTTTTTGTACCATTTTTAAAGATTTACATCGAATGGTGGAACTTTAATAAGAAAAAAGATAACATCATTGAAAGAGGTAGCTTATAAAAATTCTTTATAATGTAAATCAGATATCATTTAAAACATGCCTTGTTTGGCTGTTTATCAATATTTTGTGTCGTATTTTTGGTTTAGTTGGCTTGCAAACTTTTTATTTGTCTTTTTAAAATGTCTTAGTGTTAATAGCAATGCTTCTAGTTAACATTACGTTAAATACTTGCAGATATAAATGGTTTTCTTTTGGAATTTACTATTATTTCAATCAATAATAAATATTATTAAAATTAATTTAATTTTGGGTCAAACATCATTATAGCGAGGCTTCAAAGTAACATGAACAACTTTAAAATTGTCAGAAACTGTCTATTCATGTTAATAAATAAAACACAAACATACCAGTAAATGTCCAAATCACAACCCCTCCCCCCCCCCCAAAAAAAAAAAAAAATAAAAAATAAAATAAAATAAAATAAAATAAAATAAAAATAATAATAAATAAATAATAAAAACTTTGAAATCTGAGAAAAATTACAAATAGCTATGATTATATACCACAAACTGCACTTCCAGAAATATTAATAGAAATACTTGTCAAATTGTTCTTATTTGTCCTTTTATATTAATTTAGATTGCTGTGGACTTTGATATTGCTGTGAATTCAACCGGGATGTTTGCTAACAAGCTCCTTGGTGACAATTCCTTACAGCCAATCAGAGGACAAGTTATAAGAGTAAGCTTAAATGATTACATTATATTCCATAAATTAATAAAAATGCCATATACCATTTTGTGAATGTATTGAATGATAATTTTTTTTTAAAATGGTATATACAATGTAACAAAGAAATAAATAGGTTCTGTAGAAATGTTTGATGGACAACTATTACTATAGTTAATCCATGTAGCTTACTTTTTCCTATTTATTCTAGATTATTTTGCAATATCAACGAAAAGGAAATCAGAGAAGTTTTTGCAATATGCTAAAAAGTAAAAGCAACAGTATTTTAGCATGCACTGCTTGTCAACTTGGCAAAGGTTTTCTTAATGATATATAATGGAAATAAAAAACGACACTACCTATTGCCAACTCTTAGAAATTCTAGAATCACTACCAGCACGGGATCTGTATAAATTGATCCAACTTTTTAAAAATTTGGTGTAACCTACGAAATCAACGTCTCAAATGTAGCATATTTCAAAGAACCTGTTTTAGGTATCTTAATCTGTTAAGGTTCTGAAATCGTTTGTTACGTGTATAAAATATTGTATGTTGTAAATGAGCAATTATCCTTTTTTTCCGATTCAACAGGTAAGTGCTCCATGGATAAAGCATTTCTATTTAGCACCGGACCCCTCTGATGAAAAGAATATAATACATGTACTTCCATTGTAAGTATTGCTTATTTTAAATAAGGCAAATCAAAACTAAATGCCAATTAATAATACCATTAAGCGAAATTTTCAGCCGTCTTAATTTTTGAAATTTATTTAAAACTAAGGTTTGTTCCCTCATGCACAGCATTCCTTAGCTGGATTTGGATTCATACAGTTTTGGAACTTTGGATACATTAATGTTCAACTTTTTGGCTCATGTTTTTTATCTATCAAACTTTTTGGTCCCTAGTGTCACTGATGAGAAATGATTTTCCGAAATGTGCCCATATGGCACATGGAAATTTTACAGGTATTGTTATATATATTACCTTTATTTCTTGGTCGATTAGAGCTTGTTCATTTGTTTTGTTGTCATTGCAACCTAATAAGTATCTTATCTTTATAACAAAGCAACCAAATATCTATTAAAAATCCCTCCCGGATTAAAATTGATGGACCAGAATCATCAGATTATTGAAACAGAAATCAAATATTCTGTTAGTCATCTAAATGCAAAAGAAAAAGGTTGAAATAAAAAGATATGAAATCATTGATGTGTCTGTTCTGTAACTTATGCTATCTTCCCGTGTCTGTTCTGTAACTTATGCTATCTGCCCGTGTCTGCATGTTCTGTAACTTATGCTATCTGCGTGTGTCTGTTCTGTAACTTATGTTATCTTCCCGTGTCTGTTTTGTAACTTATATTATCTTCCCGTGTCTGTTTTGTAACTTATATTATCTTCCCGTGTCTGTTTTGTAACTTATGCTATCTTCCCGTGTCTGTTTTGTAAATTATGCTATCTTCCCGTGTGTGTTTTGTAACTGATGCTATCTTCCCGTGTGTGTTTTGTAACTGATGCTATCTTCATGTGTCTGTTCTGTAACTTATGCTATCTTCCCGTGTCTGTTCTGTAACTTATGCTATCTTCCCGTGTCTGTTCTGTAACTTATGCTATCTTCCCGTGTCTGTTCTGTAACCTATGCTATCTTCCCGTGTCTGTTTTGTAACTTATGTTATCTTCCCGTGTCTGTTCTGTAACTTATGCTATCTTCCCGTGTTTGTTCTGTAACCTATGCTATCTTCCCGTGTCTGTTTTGCAACTTATGCTATCTTCCCGTGTCTGTTCTGTAGCGTATGCTATCTTTCCGTATCTGTTCTGTAACGTATGCTATCTCCCCGTGTCTGTTCTGTAACGTATGTTATCTTCATGTGTCTGTTTTGTTACTTACGATATTTTTTGTCTGTTCTATTACCTATAATATTTCCATGGGTCTGTTCTAAAATCTGTAATACCGTCCATTGATTGTAACTAATAATATATTTGTCTGACTGTTCTGTAACTTATAATTCCTTCCTCAGCTTGTTCTGTTAAGGTAATACATTCCAAAGCATGTTCTGTATCCAAAAATATCTGCCGATGCCTTTTCTGTAACCCATCATAGTGCCTACCGATGCAAGTTCTGTTCTGTAACAAATAGTACTTAACGATGCATGTTCTGTTTTGTAACTAATTATACATTTTTACGCATATTTTGTAGTTAATAACACATTCCTAAGCCTGTTCTGTAACCTTTCCTACCTTGTGATTTCCTTTCTGTAACCAATTGTAACTACCTGTTCTGTTCTGTAACCAATAGAACCTACCGATGTCTGTTCTGTTCTGTAACAAATATGCATTCCTCAGCTTGGTCTGTAACCTATTACACCATTCTATATCTGTTTTGTGACCAAATATACATTCCTATACCTGTAACTAATAATACCATCATATGTATGTTCAGTAAAAAATAATATCTCCCTATGCCTTTTCTATATCCGTTCTGTAACAAATTATTCAACTCTTTTTACCTGGTGTGTAACTTTCAATACTTTTTCTATGATTGGTCCATAACATATATTCCTATATCCGGTTTGTTACTTTTTTTTTTCTTTTCTTTTTCTTTTTTTTTTTTTGAATTCCTGGTATCTGACTTATGGTTGTAGTTTGCACACTAGAAGAAAATAGTTACAATGTTTTTAATGGTAATATATTATACAGTTAACAGTACCTTATAATCTACATCTACTATTAGAAGGGAATTTAGAAAATGCAAGATAAATCATTCAATGACAAGCACACACACGCACGCGCGCGATTACAGCATGGCAATTAATTAAATTATAATTACAATTAAAACAAGTTAAAACTGATTTTTATTTCAATGTTTTGCGTCATTTACATAAAATTTATAAAAATCTGATCTGATTTATTTGGTTTTTATATTTATAAAGTGTTGATAATGTAACTCTTGGAGGAACCAGTCAGAAAGGAGATTGGAATACAGGTATTAACCAAGAAGACAGAGAGGGTATATTATCGGCATGTATCAAACTGTTACCTAGTCTACAGGTAATATATATATATATATATATTATTGAAAATTGAAATACAGGCATTGACCAATAAGACAGAGACGCTACATTATCTATAATGGGCTATCTCAAATTGAATTGCATAAAAGACGAAGCACGTGAAGCATTGTCTTTATGGAGTCACAAAGTATAGTCGACGCCAAAAACTTTATTGAATCAAAAACATTATGATTGTAAATATTACTGATTTAAAGTTAATTTCAAAAATAAAACAATTGGCAGAAATATTGACAGTTTAAAACAATTGTTTAAATTGTTCTCACACTGTCCTTATAGCTTTAAATAATGCGATCAAAAAATTCTCAATTTTAGATTCATGACATGAAATTGTCTGTGATAGCTACTTTTAATAGGCAATAAAATAAAATATGGTTGCATTTTAATGATTGTATAACATCGCTCATCAAGTTTTTAAGTTGACATATTCGTGCGACAACATCTATATAATGAATACTTATCGGTTTATTAATTTGTGCATTTTCCTCTTTTTATGACTGGCTTAATTAAAAGACGAGTTTAAGGATGAAATAAATAAATAAATAACGCAAAGCAGAAAGAATTCAAAAGAACCTTTTCAAAAGGTTGGTCAGCTATTTTTGTATAAGATTGACGTCATTTCGAGTCGCGATATTTCATTTTTTATCGCATATTGTTTTTCGTGATTCTGTCTTTCAGTCCTTTTCGGTATTGAAAAAAATGTCACGCGATGAGGCTAAACTTTAACAAAACATCGTTATTTTGTCAAACAGAGTGGCGTAATTCGTCAATTCATCTTGTCGTGTGGATATTTTTTTCTTCAGTTTTTTCGTCTTACTGCGTTGTGGTTTTTTTTTTTTTTTTTTTTTTTTTTTTTTTTTTTTTTTTTTTCGAAAGGACTTCTTTTTGTACCACCTACTCATAAATGTTTCAACAAGAAAAGTGTTCAGTAGACAGAAAAAATGTATTACATTTAGTAGAGTAAAAAAAAATGAAAGGGACAATTTATTTGATAATATTTGGAAATATTATGTGATCTTAAAATAGGACAATAAATCATTTAACTAGATGTTTTTGATAATTTTGATTTGGGGTACCAAAGGGAAGTCCTACCGCTTACACTTGTTAGATAATTTTTACAAAAATACGAGACTGAATAATATTTTTTGAACATTTACAGCACGCCAAACCAATAACGGATTGGGCAGGCCTACGACCGTCAAGGTCAGAAGTGCGCTTGGAACTGGAGGATTATAAATTTGACAGCAATAAATCAATGCCGGTATGTTTGCCTGATACAGCACGGATCGCTAGATTCGTCAGGAAAATATTTTAAATGTAATCAACATTCGTTCCAATATGAAGGAATCAATTCCCTCTTATATTGTATGTCACACTATTTAGGCAATATAATCTAATGCCCCAAACTTATGGCTGTAGTTTTGTTTTCAAAAAAGTATCTTCAGGTTCCATTCTTGCAAGAAGCGAAAATATATTTAAAAGCTCCTATAGTGACTTCCTTATTTTGCACATACTGTAATCTGGATTTTTACTTTTTCTTTCCTATTTATATTAGCCGTGAATAGCTGCAATAACGCTGATGCGTCTCTTAACAATAACACGCTCACTCACTTTCCTAATTGTAACAGCAGCCCCATTGCATAAAGCAATAACAACTAAACACCCTTTCTCTGTTATCTTTGTATATATACATATCACAAAATACAAGGTTGAATTAGATTAAATTAATTTGTTTATATATATTATATATATATATATATATATATATATATATATATATATATATATATATATATATATATATATATAAACAGTATATTTAACATTATTGTTTTACTCCACAGGTTATCCACAATTATGGACATAGCGGTTCTGGCGTCACGTTGTGTTGGGGATGTGCTGATGATGTGGCAGGCTTGGTTAAAACTGCCCTAATGACTATACCAACAAATTCAAAACTTTAAATTTTAATAGAAAGTAAATGAGTTTTGCAATTTAACTTTCAGTAAAATTTGAATAATTTGTGTTTTTTGATAATTGGTCTGTAAGAAAAGGTTTTTGTTAAGTGAACTTATATGCTAATTATGTAATCAAAAAGCTGCATGTCTAACCATGCATTCTTTGGTTTTGTTGCAATTTTGTAATTGTATCATGTAAATCCTATGCTTATCCAAACTTGAATTTTATTTAAAAAAATTATTTCAGTAGGCGGTGTATCGTATTTGTCAGTTGTATCTTGTTTGTTTTTTATTCATTCATTTATTTACTATTCATTTATTTTTGTGTCCATTTCATGTTCGATTAGTGAATCATTAGTTGTATCTGGTTTGTTTGTTGTATCGTGTTGTTTGTTGTATCGGGTTTGTTTGTTATATCGTGTTGTTTGTTGTATCATGTTGTTTATTGTATTGTGTTGTTTGTTGTATCGGGTTTGTTTATTGTATCGTGTTGTTTGTTGTATCGTGTTGTTTGCTGTATCGGGTTTGTTTGTTGTATCGTGTTGTTTGTTGTATCGGGTTGTTTGATGTATCGGGTTGTTGGCATAACTTTTTATTTTTTCTTTCTTTTTTGTCTGTTCTTTTAGTGTATTACTGTAAAGCTGTTTTTTCGCAGGTTGCAATTTTGGCATATTTTGACGAGAGTATTAAAATCGCCAATGTAAAAATCGTAAAAATATCTTTCTACTGGTCAGTCTCCAAAATAAATTCTCTAATATTTTCAAATGACTTTTTTTTGTCAAATTTTTCATCGTTGTTCGCTTAATGTAGAGTGTTTTATTTATTTTATTCTGTATTATTTTATTTATTTATTTATTTATTTATTTACTGCTGTTGTTGTTTGTTTTTTCGTATTTGTTTGCTATATCGTGTTTATGATTTCAACAGATGTGGAAAAAATAATTTTACCTTCACTTTTTTATTGCATCGTAATATTTTTTATAGAGCTGGCCCCAGTTTTACAATCATTCCTTAACTAAGATTTTCCTTAACTTAAATTTTACAAATTTTGGCATTCTATTCTGGACTTATGGATAAACATTTTGAAAAAAAAACTTAATGCAGATATTCTAAGCTTGGAGATATTTTTAAAATGATACCTTTAAATGCTATACGTCTTTCAAATTTATGTAATCATTAAAATTTCATATTTGCTAGATTTAAGGTAAAAATAAACAGTTAAGAAATGATTGTGAAACCGGGGCCTGGTGGTTTTGTTTTACGCCCCAGTCAATTTCTACATTTACCTTCATATTGATACGTATTTTCAGTAGTTTTTTTATCTGAAAAATCCTCAGAAAAAAATGCACATTTTTGCCGATGTCCAGAGAAATGTTTTGCCCTGTTCTATGGCTCGTGTTTGTCTTTTTGAAGTATTGTAGAGGAAAAAGTTTAGAAACTGATGTGGTAAAGTGGACAGTTTCTTATTTGAATCTTTGGACTTATTAAAAAACAGGAATGAACATACAGTAACATTTTATATACAAAGGTGACTTTGTACAAGGAGTGACAGAAAAGAGTGACATAGTCTCAAAGTATACGCCATGATCATGTGATCATGTGAATTTAATTAAAGATCTTAAATGAAGTTCAACGTCCGACTGGTAGAAAAATCCTGTGTACGCTGCTAGAAGAATCAGTGAAAGCATTACATTTTAAAAAATTCAAAAGATGTAAAACTTTAAAAAAAAAAAAAAAAAAAAAAAAAAAAAAAAAAAAAAAAAAAAAAAAAAAAAAAAGGGTATAATTGTGTTTACAAAGCCACTCATTTCATTTGAAAAGAAAGTCAATGTTGTTTCATTAGATTTCTCCTAAAAGAATTTTAAAAGAACAAAAATGTTTTAAATAGAATTGAGAATTTAAGACCATGAAAAATAAGACTGACCAGGACGGTGAGACAAACTGAGGAAATGGTTACACTTACCATTGACGAAACGTGAATGACCAGGTGGTCGGATTAGAAAGTGAAACATTGACGAGAGTAACGAAACTGACATATAGTCAAACGAACGAAAAACATTTTTTCTTAGTTTAAAGATTAGTTACAGAACTCAGAAAGCAAGTCAAAACTAAGCTGAAAGCTTCTAGTTCGGGCAACGGATATCCAAAACTTAAAAAAATAAACTCCTAAAATTTAAACGGAGCCTCGGTGGCTGAGTGGTCTAAAGCGCGCACTTACGGATAACAGCGCCTCTATCGCCTGGGTTCGAATCCCACCCAGGACAGATCCTAGTGTGAGAAAGTTTGTCATTTCACTTGCTGAAGTTTAGTGGTTTTCTACGGACACTCCGGTTTTCTCCACCATCCCAGAACTGACGCGTCGAAATAAGTGAAAGATTCTTGACTGGGGTGGTAAAACACAATTAATACTACTCTCCACTCTTAAAATTTAAACCTTAACCCCTCTTAAGGTCTGTATACATATATAGGTTTTTTAACCTTCTCAGTATTTCTGTCGCCAATCTAAAATACCTGAAGTCACAGAATGTAACATTAGAGAACTATTAAATAACAAAATACTGCATTTCAAAATATGAAATAACTTAAATTTGAATTTCATATAAAATATAATGTTTACAGAGGATTTGATTATAGGGGCAGGCACATAAAATTGACTGAGGGGAGCTAATAAGTATAATCAGTTATGTATTGGCGGAGCAAGGTATTGGAAGAAAGATAACTCCTGTTAATAGTGTGGTATGAAAAAATCTGGTGCGCGAGATGTGTACAGAGAATCATGATTGGTAGCAGTGATAATTATCTTATGTAATGACCTTGAAGAAGACACTGTCCTAAAATTACAACAGCACGGTAAGTACCAATGACCCATGACAATCTATGATGACAGGCTTATACAGTGTTGATCAAGAAAAGGCCCTATAATGCTAACTTCAATCATAACCCTCTTCGTAGATCTATAGAGAAAATAAACATTCTGTTAATGTCGTTTTTATGCACAAACCATCCATTTGAGGATGTTTTTGTGTTTTTTTAGCACAAGAATAAGACATTTAATGAATTTGGGATTCCCTGGATAAATGTATCTTTTTACATTTGCATTAAAACATGACTAGATCTACAATGACCGATAAAAGGAAGTCACAATTTTTGCACAAACTTTTAGATTTAATAGAATTTCTCAAAATAATGGCGTTTAATGACTTGTCCATGAGTCACGTTCCTCAACTTAGTTTAAATATTTAATTTACCTTATCTCTTAACGATATGTCACGGCTAAAAATAGAACTATCGACGTTTACAAGCTCGCAACCGATATCATAAATATTCACTCTCATGTCCGTATTTGTCGGGACCAAAATATATTATTTTAGAGCATCACACACACACACACACACACACACACACACACATGACTGTATGCAGATAAGAATATCAGAACCATTGAAGTTGCTGAAAATATCTTTCAGAATATTAAATTTTCCTATATTGTTTTTAAACCTAATTATATTATTGTTCAGAATATTAACAAGAAAGAATATTTTCATCATCTTTGTGTGTGTGTGTGTGTGTGTGTGTGTGTGTAAGTGGGCAGATGGTTTAAGGACTTTCATAAAGAGTAATCTTGTCGTTAATATTTGTTTCAGAGTTGCAGGAGATAAACATAATGACGACTAGAGTATGTGTAATTGGTGCCGGTATTGCGGGATTAACGTCAGCTTACTGTATACAAAACTCTATACCTAACGTAAAGGTTACTATAGTAGCAGACAAGTTATCACCGAATACAACTTCAGACGGATCAGGAGGGAAGTGGGAACCACACCTCATACACAAGTCACAAGAAAATTTGATTAGGTGTGTGTGTGTGTGTGTGTGTGTGTGTGTGTGTGTGTGTGTGTGTTTTCATCTCTTTATTATCATAAGCTCTCTCTCTCTCTCTCTCTCTCTCTCTCTCTCTCTCTCTCTCTCTCTCTCTCTCTCTCAAAATTTATTACTTAAGATGAGCAAATAATCAATTTTAGCTTAGTAAGACTATCTTTTGTCATCTAGTGTGTGTTTATTATGAACAAAATTTTGCATGTTTCAGAAAATGGGGTCAATTAACTTTTGACTATCTTCTTAAGCTGTTTTTGTCGCCCGATGCAAAAGACGCCGGAGTCCAGCTCATGTCCGGTTTTAATTTTAGACTTGACACCCCAGAAACACAGGTAATCAAACATTTTGGTAAACAGTTTTAAGCAAAAATTTTGTGATAATGAAGGTGCGTTGTCAAAAACTATAAAATGCTATGTTGTTCAGTTGTAGATCGTTCGCTTCGAGAGCGGATTTGAACCCCGGCCTGGTTACCCTTACATTGTATAAACCGCATCCTCGCCTGGACAGAGTATCGACTGGTCACCTGATGTCAGAAAAATGAGACTTGGGTTCAAGTTCAAGTTCTTTATTTTTCACATTGTACAATTTACATTAAAGAAAAAAATTATTTGAATTATAATATCCAAAAAACAAATTTGCATGAGTTATACCTTTTACGGTCAACCCGGAGGACAATAGTATAGTAGTCTGTGACATACTGACTCGGTGAGCTAGCACCGTAACAGAAGATTGCCCTGTGTGATCTAGTACCGGGTAGACCATTATACACACTCGCACATCTCACGCATATACAAACTTGTTCTTAGATTAATCTTTAGAGATAAATAAACTTATTCTGATCACGAAAAATTGAAATATTATTGATGCGATGTTATTTAACATTAACCGTGAAACCTTTTAAACTGGTGGTTTTTTAAATTCAAAATTTGTGTATGCTTGTCTAAGTTTAAACCTCTGTAGTCCTGTTATTTAGTAACATGTATAAGAGTGTTGAGTTGAGTAATGGTGTTTAACGTCCAGGTCAAGAATATTTCACTTATATCGAGACGTCGCCAGCTATAGGCAAAAGTGCAGGAATTTTGCCAGTGGGTTGCGCTGATGGCATTATACAGCAGGGTTCTTTATCGTGCCACGCCTACCATGACAGTGGACCTCGTTTATTTTAAGTCCCCATCCAAAAAAGCCGTGACTTTCATTTCGCAATGCCGAGTGCTTGGCGAATGAACAGTCACTACTCACTTTTAAGTTTTTGGTCAGACCCGTTCGTGGTTCGAACCCATGACCTGCCACTTACGGAGCGAGCACTCTACCAACTGAACTATCGCAGTGGTTATTTATAAGAGAAGAACTTGTATAAAAACATATGCTATTTGACAGATATTTGTAATGCATCTAGAATTACCGTTTACTACTGAACACTTAGGTAAGGTAGTGGCATTTTTAGTCTGACTAGGAATTCGATAGGTTAAAGTAAAGAACTCGTATAGCGCACGCGTAGAAACAGCAGTAGAAAATGTTACAGGGATACAGGTACATTCTGGTGAACTTAGTTGATTAGTTGGTTTGGTGGGTAAATTCTTGTTTACTTTGCATCATCAATTGCTTAGCTACTCAACAAGACCATATTTCTTATTAATCTCAAGGGTACGAGTTTATGTGGTGCGTGAGCATGTGTTAGTGCTTCTGATTTGCTTTGTTTTAGTACACACTTATAGCGATCTGTATACAGTACTAGTACCCTTGCAAGCAATATTTTGGATAAACATTACAGACACAACACATAACTGTTATCAAGCAACAAAACCTTCTTCAAGAAAAATAGGCCATTGTTAAACATTGTATTTAGATTCTCAATGAATATGTTTTTTAAATCATATTATCATTTCTAAATTAAATCCTTATCGAGTAATAACAATACGGTTTTTTTTTTCGTTTTCACAGAACCCTTTTTGGAAAGACACTGTGATAGCATACAGGACTTTAACTGAACAGGAAATAAAGACGTTTAAGCCCTCTGCTAAGTTCGTATATATATAATTTGAGGAAGTGATATATAAAATTTGAGGAAGTCCTATTAAACTACATGTATTTGAATTAAGAGTTGTATTTTTGCTTCTAATAATTTTAGTTGTACATTTTTACATATCTGGAAGGTAAGGACTCGTCTAGTTGCTTCAAAAAATACTAGATGAACATCTTCAATACGAATTCAACCATTTCAGTGTTATATATTGGTTATATTCTTTCTTAAAAAATGGGAGTGACTGTTCGAAAGAGACCTTAAAAACCGATGTACTGTGGCACGCTAAATCCCTAAAGCATTGCCCTAAGCGCACTTGAAAGGTAAAATTTTCTGCCATTTAACCTATAGGTATAAGTGAAGTATTCCCGACTGGAATGTACAACCCCATTCAATTAAACAAACTTACTATATAAATCTATCTTGACCATACACACATCATATATGTAATAAAATGTGAATGCTTTTGTTGACCTGTATTAAAACAAAAGTTTCCAAAAACGCGCGATCACAAAATGGGTACTTTCAAACAGGTGTTTTATATGACGATGTACTACGTGCATTTCGTGAAATGAAGTTTTGACAAAAGTTGCTGAAGTTTTGACAAAGGTAGTTAATTAGGATGTTGTATTCAGTGATACACAAGCGAACTGACAGACTTTTTCAGTAGGCTCTCTTTAAGAAATATTTAAATCCGGGCAGTAAAAGGAAATGTATGAGAAAGTCAGCGCTTAATATTATTCGATCACCAAGGACCCTATCAACCAATTATTGTCCAATCGCCAAATGTTCAGACTTGCCGCCAATTAAATACATAAGATGTATACTCTTTTGACCCAAGACATGAAAATTCCTCTTTGCTTTATAGATATTTCATTCAGTACTCGTAGAAAAATAATTTTAAAACAATTAAAAATTTAGAATTAGTTATGATTAATAAATATATTTTATATTTAACGAAGTTTTATTTTATTTTTATAATATGTTTAATTTCAGAGGAGGTGTGTTTTTTACAACTCTAATTTTAAACTCCTACAAATATCTACCTTGGTTAATGGAAAAGTGAGTATATTTCTGTAACTGACCTACTACTTCTATTTTTTAAGAAATTATTAGGATCATTTTTTCTAACTCACTCATTGTACAGTATGTAAGAAAAACAGTTTTACGGAGTTATCAATAATAAAGGAAAGTCTAATGTTTCAAATATTTCCATTGAGCCCTGATCATTCCACTTGTTTCACCTACAATGGTGTTTAAATTCTTGTTAGAACGTCTTAATAAATTTCTCAAAAAGGTGTTAATTATGATCGTTTAGAATAACCTAATCGCACACAAAGAAAGCCTTTTTTTTACCCTTTTAAAGTTTTGTCTTGAGAAATTTACATTGCAATACCAACAGTAGAAGGTAGAACAATCTCATCAGTATATTTCTCAAATTAAAAGTTCACACACAAAGCACTGATAATTAAGCAACAAACTAGATAAAAGCTAAAAACAAAGTTCATTTCCCCCAAACAATGTATAAACTGATATATGCTTTATCAGTTACTACCTGCTCTTACTCGGCAGTATTCGTTTTATTTTTTATTTGAAGGTTCCAGAGTAAAGGTGGTAAGATAATCAAGCGGAAGCTAAACTCAATCAATGAGGTAAATGTAAAATAGGAAAAAATAAAGATCATAACATCTCCGTATGTCTTAACATCTCTTTAAATCAAACTGTAATTAAGGTCCTTATACAGATTTCTTAAACAAAATTTTGCATCTGTTTTATTTTCTTTATTTTATTTTTATTTTCCTTTTATTTTAATTCATTTAATTTTATTTTATTTTTAATTTATTTATTTGGTTTTTTTTTATTTATTTATTTTACTTTTTTTTTTTTAAATACACGTTTTTTTGCTAATCAGGGTTCCTGAATTACTTCTGATAAAAGCAACAAAAACTATTTGCATAATAAAGTATACAGAAAAGCTAAGTTTTATCATATTGTTTTGTCTGCATTACTTTAATTTTATCTTACAGGTAGCAAATGACTTTGATATCATAATTAATTGTTCAGGATTGGGTGCTTATCATTTAGTTGGAGACAAAGATGTTCAACCAATTAGAGGACACTTAACCAGGGTAGGTATAGGGTAGGTACTTTTCGGCCCCTAGTGTCTGATGAGGAATGATTTTCCGAAATGTGCACATATGGCACATAAAACTTTAGCAGGTATTTGTGTTATATATTTACTGACCCTGAGCGGGTACGCTGCTGGTTGGGTAAAACTTCTACGAGAGTATCCATAACTTAGTAGGTAGTGCTTTGTGCTGTCAGAAAATATACCATTTAGCAAATTTTCAGTGGTCTTCATTTTTTGAAATTTATTTCAAACTATGGTCTGTTCCCTCATGCAAAGCATTCCTTACCCGGATTTGGATTTATACAATTTTGGAACTTTAGATTCATTATTTTTCAACTGTTTGGCTTATGTTTTTTATCTATCAAACTTTTCGGCCCCTAGTGTCACTGATGAGGAATGACTTTCCGAAATGTGCACATATGGCACATCAAAATTTAGCAGGTATTTGTGTTATATATATATTTGCAAAAGCATGAAGCTTTTGTTAATATCTTTCTCCTGTGGCTGGTATATGCTTATAAAAGTGTTTACTTTGTACATTAACAAGTCCTACAAAGCTTTAAAATGGGCATTAACAAGGTTTGTCTGTGTGTAAGTATACAACATTGTCAGTTTACAGCTTTGTTAATTGTTGAGGGTACCGACTTATTAATTTGCATCAAACATTTTTTCTTTGACGTGCTTGGACGAACCAAAGATATTTTTGATGCATTTGTTGTAGTTACTAAATTTAATATATACACACTCAAACCCAATTACTTTCCCCACAAGCATTAAAAATATATAATCCTAAACAACCGCTAAGAACTGACCTTTTTGTCAAAAGTTTTAATTGTATTTCGTTATCTTTTTTAGGTTTATGCTCCATGGCTTAAACATTTTTACCAAGATAAAGACAACAAAGATTTAATACTTGTTCTTCCAGGGTAAAAAATAAATTGCAAGCTAGTGCATGCGTGAGTGTTGATGCTTGGTCTAAGAGAGAATAATATGCAAATAATATATTTTGATTTAATGCAGCTAGGTGAAATGCCAGATTTATGTCATTGGGGAGTTAGTCCCCGTTTTAATCCACCGAACACTTCTGTTTTTCTTGACGTGATCTTCATCTATGACATCTATTTTCCTGCAATAAAGTGATCCATGATATCCGTCCTTGACACATTTCTTTTTTGAAATACACACCAAAGGTTCCCTCATTTCCCATGATATTCACCAGTAACACTTTCTTTTCCATCAAACAATCATTCTCTTTCCGTAATGCGCTCATGTTCTTACTAACTAAATATAAACGAGAGCAGAGGTGCAAAACATTTAAGAATTTGTTTAACTTCACACGTTTTATATAGTAACATAATTTAAATTTGTCATTTATGACCTTGTAAGGGATACATAACACTATTGCGAATACATCTGGATATTAATGACGGACAATAAATACGATTTGTCAGGTTTCACATTCAATACATTGGAAAACCCGCATGCTCAAAGCTAATAATAATCATCGTTAAACATTGACCAACCTTTTAGAGGATTCCGTTTATTTACAGCTAATAGGAATGGAATTTTAGAAAAATGAATCTCGCGGTTCGTGATTAGAAGTTAAAAAATTTGATATTGATAATTCTTTTTGGACACGGTGTAAGTCAGAATTAAAGTAATGTAATAACAATTCTATTCCCGAAGCAATTTGGAATTTCGTGAAGGGTATATTTTTTTTACTTAAAACCCATTTACTTGTTTTTATTAATTTTAAGTGCTGATGGCGTTGTTTCTGTGGGTGGTACAAATCACGTGGGCAATTGGGACACATCAGTTCACCAAGAAGACAAGGATAGGATATGGAGAGGTGCTTTAAATTTAGTTCCCAGTTTAAAGGTAAATATTTCAGGGTACCTTTCATGAATTCCTTAACAATTATGAACGACAGACTGGATAATAGGTTTTTTTAAAAAATCTTCGACAACACCGCTAGATGTCACCTTGTCTTTTCGAATGACGATGTAAAACTAAGACGGAAGTTTTATCGGTGACATTAGTACATGTATATGTTTTATCTTTCTTGTTTTCATTGTTTTCGTATTGTTGTTGAGTTTTCTTTGTTCATTACCCAGCTATAAATTAAGTTTTGTCAAAATAAATCATATTTTTACACCATCCGCTTAAGTGGAAAGTTTTCAATGGGAAGTAGAAGCAAAATAGAAAAAAATATTGACCAAAAATATCTTTCAGAAACTTACAAAGAATGATGAGAAAAAATGCAAAATGGTGATCTTTTAAAGATCGTTTAAAGCTGCATTGAGTTTTCCAAGGAAAAAATTAAAACGGTGCTGATATAATTATTCATGTTCCTAATGAACAAGTAACATTTGGTTTAACCATAAAAGCTCGAATAAATACAGAAATAACAGCTAGATGTAGCAAGATGGATCTAATATTAGAACATGGTAACGTCATAAAATCCGGGTCATTGAAACACAACTTACAAAGCGGTGAAATATGATAAATTAAACACAGAAATTCATTGAATTTGTCATTTGTGACTTAGGGATACATACACCATTGTGAATACATCTGGATATTATTGACGGACAATTAATACAACTTGTCAGGTTTCATCTTCGATTCTTTTGAATTTCCATACATGCGTGCGCATGTTCAAAGCTCACAATAATCATCTTTAAACGTTGACCAAGCGGTTAGAGGATTTAGTTTATTTACAGCTGAAAGGAATGAAAATTTTAGAAATGAATATCACGGATCGTGATTAGAAGTTATGTATTTTTAAAAAATATATATTTTTTGAAAATAAAAAAAATTCTGAAAATTGAAAAACCTAATGCAGCTTTAAAGATTATTTACAGTAATAAAAATTAAGTTTAAAAAAAATAAAAAATACAAATTTTCTTAATTTTTATTGTGTATAGACATTAGAGTGTTACCAATAAAGAATCTCCCGATCTGCCTATCCGCATCGACAGGGGAGGGTAACAATTTGGAAAAAAAATCAACAAATATGTATTTTTAACAAATGGTATTATTTGTATTGGTTTAAGGGTGCAATTTACGTCAAAGATAAATTTAAAAAAACCTTAGAGTGTTAAATTTTTATGAATACAAAAAATAATAATTCGTGTTCCCTAGCGGTTGCAGATACACTCGACGTTGAGGATTCATAAGTATATTTCTTAACCAAAATTGCTCAAGACCAAAGATTTAATTAACTTAAGAATTCTAAATATCTCGTATAGATTGAGTGACCACAACGTTGAACCAAGTCAAGCGCAGAAAAATTCAAAATAATATTGCACAATAAAAAGTTAACAATCTAATACACGGAAACGCCTTAGAAAAAATAAATGTGTCGTGTGAAGATTTTTGAATTTTATAAATAGAATATTTAAGAAATTGCATGTCATCTGCAAACGTTTGAAATTTTTTTTAATTCAAACATTTGTACATGACAAATGTGTAAGCCATGTGTTGTCTGAATGAGAAATATTGTGACATTATATGTATTGATCAGTCAAATTTTATACATATATGTAGGATGCCAGAATAATTGATGATTGGGTAGGACTTCGACCTTCAAGAAAAACAATTCGCCTAGAATCGGAGGAACTCAAATCTGTATCTAGACCAGTAATGGTAAGTTGATCCCCTCCAAAAAAAAAAATAAATAAAAACCAACTTATCCTTATATCTATTAGTTTACGAGATAACTAGATTGTCTGGTCTTATTTAATAGACAAGCATTCCTAAAATAAATTACCAAACAGTCTAAAGAAAATAGTCTTAAGAAAATTTGATGTGACATGTATTTTTGAAAAAAAGAACGGTTTGAAAACAATGCAATTAACAATGCAATATCGGTATTAATCATTGTAAAGCCGTTGCTTTCTTCAAAAGTATGGCTTACGAAATTTTTAAAACCAATTTAGAGCAGACGTTATTGCTTGGAGAAGGGTATAACTATTGTTCTTTAAATGACCAATAATAAATTGCATAACTGAAGAAGATAAGGCGGCCATCTTAAATATACGATTCTTCACAAAATGAAATGAACGTTTCCTTTAAAATTCATTTGTCTAGGTCTCAGGATTTAGAACTTAAGATAACTATTTGGCTGGATAATCATTGAGCCGTTCTTTCTGCTGTCACGACTATTACTTTAAGATCATAAATTTGTCTAAAAGTCTAATCCAACTTCTTTCTATACAAAAAAGTTACAAACCGGCTACAAATATGTAAGAGGTAAGTATGACTGAAAACAATTTGGAGTAAGGTGAACTTTGTGTCTTTCTTGATCGTCAGCGTCAAGTAAAAGATTTTGATAAACAAGAGCTATCCTGTTCTTCTTAGCTAGCTTTAACTTTTATTGTTGTATGATTATTTACTTTAGGTTATACATAACTATGGACATAGTGGATCTGGTATAACCCTTTGTTGGGGTTGTGCTCAAGATGTGGTGGAACTTTGTAAAGAAGCTATACACAAGCTATCAGAACGAAAATCAAAGCTATAGAATATTAAATACAAACTCAGTTTTAAATGTGATGGTTCTGTGACGTTTCAGACAAAATCAAAAGTTGTATATTATAAATATCAGCATTTTATTTTATTTTCCTCTATTCAAAATTATTATGGAATAGATCTTTATTTTTTAAAGAATCTTACAAAAGGAAAAACCAGCTAAATGCTGTCCTAAAATTTATGGAATTTGATTGCCTTGCATTTAAATATCCAACGCATGCAGTTGTAATACCATTCCTTTCCGAGTTTGCCATTCTTTATAGTTATAACGAAGTTTGTTTCGCGACAAGTATTGGAACCCTTGTGAGGCTTGGAATTCAGATTTTAATGCCAACAACGGTCCACAACACAACTACTAACATTGTTACACAAAACTTTTTTACAACAATACCGCAAAAATTGTTTATTTAAATGATTACAAAGTAATGTATTTTCAATTATTAAATAGCATATCTAATGAAATTCATACATGGGTTTTTATACTATAAAATTGATGTTTCATTCTCTTAATCTGACTTTTATCCTTCTTAATATTGATCATTAGTGAATGTGTAATGGGGTTGAAAGTGTCTCCGCCGGTGATAACAGTTATTGCCAAATGTAAAGGAAATAATTTTTTTAAAAAAAACAACAATTTTTTTGAAATATTTATGTAAAAAATAGTGCTAATGGTGTTGAAATTCACAATAAAGAAGTATTGTGGTTTATATGATAATTTTTGTTATTTTTACACGACATATTTTGTTTTTTATTGTAAAAAAAGTATATATCATATGATTTTAAAAAGGAAAAGAATAATAAATCTCTGTAAGCATAAGTAACTTACGAAAATCAATACATATGGGAAACATAAAGCATTTACAGTTTTTTTTGTTGGTTTGCACATACTAACCAGAGGGTATTATTATGTTTTGACAGAAGCATCTGAAACTTCCAATAACTCAGAGTTACAAAAAACTGAAAAGTTGTTACTCTTTGAGGGGGATAACTTTAAGTACTTGACATGACTTTATTTCAAACTTTTTTGCCTAACGAACATGTGCTTTTCTTAATATTTATAATGTAATCAATTAATGTATTGTCAATAATTGTTCATAAAAACTTGGTAGTTTGCCAGCTTTTTGTCAACTTGAAAATATGTAAACCGCTCTAATGAAGTTTATATAAATTGTTATTGTTAAGATAATATATAGTTTGTTACTCTGTTTATATAAGAAATAATAAAGAAAAAACACTATATGGAAGTTTGTTTTGTTTGTTTTATAACGTCGGTTTTGTATAGCAAAAAAAAAAAAAAAACAATATCTCAAGTGTCACATAAAGTCACATGGTCATCCTTACTCATTGGAAGTAGTCACAGTACTTGAGTGGTCTAAAACGTAGGCTTAAGGATAATAATTTCTCAAATCGCTTAGATTCGAATACCAGGAGATCGCAGTAGTCGAAAGTTTGTCCGCATGCTTGCTCAATGTCAATGTTTTTCCTGGTACTGCTTCCTCCAGCAACTTTGAACTGACCGCCCCATTATCAGTGTAAATGTGAGTCTTAACAGGGAGGTAAAACATCAGTACATTACTTTATTCCACTAAACTCACTACTAAATGATTCGTAAAATAGTGCAATTCAAACGTAACACATAAAATTGCCATGTGTTGAAATTTTCCATAATAATGCAATTCAAACGTAACATATGAAATATCCATGTGTTGAATTTTTATATAATAATGCAATTCAAACGTAACACATGAAATTGTCGTGTGTTGAAATTTTATATAATAATGCAATGCAAACGTAACACATAAAATTGCCATGTGTTTAAATTGTATATAATAATGCAATTCAACATAACACATGAAATTGCCATGTGTTGAAATTTTATATAATAATGCAATTCAAACGTAACACATGAAATTGCCATGTGTTGAATTTTGATATAATAATGCAATTCAAACGTAACACATGAAATTGCCATGTGTTGAAATTTTATATAATGATACAATTCAAACGTAACACATGAAATTGCCATGTGTTTAAATTGTATATAAAAATGCAATTCAACATAACACATGAAATTGCCATGTGTTGAAATTTTATATAATAATGCAATTCAAACGTAACACATAAAATTGCCATGTGTTGAATTTTTTTATAATAATG
Source organism: Tegillarca granosa (assembly GCA_029721355.1). Taxonomy (NCBI): domain Eukaryota; kingdom Metazoa; phylum Mollusca; class Bivalvia; order Arcoida; family Arcidae; genus Tegillarca; species Tegillarca granosa. The sequence goes on along the minus strand of JARBDR010000296.1, from coordinate 162,716 downwards.
CAATTTAAACTAACACATGAAATTGCCATGTGTTGATTTTTATATAATTATGCAATTCAAACGTAACACATAAAATTGCCATGTGTTTAAATTGTATATAATAATGCAATTCAACATAACACATGAAATTGCCATGTGTTGAAATTTTATATAATAATGCAATTCAAACGTAACACATAGAATTGTCATGTGTTGAAATTTTATATAATTATGCAATTTAAACTAACACATGAAATTGCCATGTGTTGATTTTTATATAATTATGCAATTCAAACGTAACACATAAAATTGCCATGTGTTTAAATTTTATATTATAATGCAATTCAACATAACACATGAAATTGCCATGTGTTGAATTTTTATATAATAATGCAATTCAAACGTAACATATGAAATTGCCATGTGTTGAATTTTTATATAATAATGCAATTCAAACGTAACACATGAAATTGCCATGTGTTGAATTTTTATATAGTAATGTAATTCAAAAGTAGCACATGACAAAATAACATGTAAAGTAATATAAAATCTAGTGGTGCTTACCATGAACCCTGCAGAAGGATTAACTATCCTACTCATTTTAGAACCAGTGGTACATAATAATGCATTTATTAAAATAATGTAATTTTATACCAAAATGTTGCTTTTAGATAGAACCATTTTTGTATTAGCATACAGTGTACTTAAAATTAAAAGCTTATGAAATTAATACTTTAAAATAAATTATCAATGTGGAACTGTTTAAAACCTAAAAAGTGTATGGAAGATTTGAAAGGTTACCCCCTGCTCGTGTAAGGGTGTAGGATTTCGAGTTCACACTTTTCACTGTTTTATGAGCGCCAATGGCTTAAAGCTGCATTGAGCTTTTCAATTTTCTGATATTTTTTTTTTTTTTTTTTTTTTTTTTTTTTTTTAATATTCTCTAACCACGATCCGTGAGATTCATTTTCTAAAATTTCTTTTCTTTTAGCTGTAAATAAACGGAATCCTCTAACCGGTTGGTCATTGTTTATCGATTATTATTATTAGCTTGGAGCATGCGCACGGATGTACGGAAAATCCCGTGAATCGAAGGTGAAACCTGACAAATTGCATTAATTGTCCGTCATTAATATCCAGATGTATTTAAACTGGTGTTATGTAACCCTTATTAAGTCACAAATGACAAATTCAACAAGTTCTGTGTTTAATTTATCGTATTTCACCGTTTTGAAAGTTGTGTTTAAATGACCCGGTTTTTTATGACGTAATTATGTTCTAATATTAGATCCCACATGCTTCATCTCGCTGGGAAATTACTGTAATTTCTGTATTTATTCGAGCTTTTATCGTTGAACCAAATGTAACATTGTTCATTATGAACATCATTAATTAGATTAGCACCGTTTTGATTTTTTTCCTTGGAAAACTTAATGCATCTTTAAACTAGTATAAATCCTTTTTAAAATCTTCAGACAGTTACTTGCACCGGAAAAACAGAAAAGTTTAAACTGATTTTTATATCGTAATTTTCATGTTTATACTCAAATGTTGAATTTTCTCCAAAAAATTAAAACTGTTCATTTAGGATAAAATTTCATAAAACTCACAAACCTTTTTGTGATATGTTGTTTAATTATGTTAGAATGGTTTATTCTGAGGAAATACGCGTCTTCTGTGCATATCATGACTGAATGGCAAAATGCAGTCATAAACAGTACCTTAATCTAAACAAAAATCTTTTACTCAAATAAAAAACACGTGTCTGTTGAATTTAGTCACAAGGGTTTTCCAAATATTTTGACTTGGCAAAGTCCAACCTTATTGGAGGACCTTAAATGTCGGAAGTACTTTATTTTACTATGTACTACTTTCATATTAATTTTATATCATTATAATTATTCATTAATTAATATGTAATCAGGTTTGACTATAAGCCCTTGACGTAGAGGGCTGTATCTAACAACACCATACTGCATAGCAGTCTACTATAATACTAGGTATGATGTTTATATTTTCACTAAAGATTGTTTTAAAGAGTTTTCACTCTCGTTTGTGACTGGTATTTCTAGGTATAAGGTAAGACATGATAGAAACACGTACGTACGTACGTACGTATAAATATCTTCATTGTCATAGAAGCGCTTATATCCGTTACACGTTGGCACTTGACTTCATCTTGTTAAAAGACACCGATTTGTCAAATTGATTGGAATCAGTGAGGTATATATTGTAGTTTGTTCGCCATCAGGATGGGGAATGTGGTGCATATTTGATAAAATGATTACAAAATTATAAATAATCCACTCATTTAGGAAATATTTTTGTATTGATTTATAATGATAATTTGGTAAGCCTATGAAAACAGATGTGCATTCCGACAGAAAAACTAGGCTAATCCGAATCTTATTTAGAATATAGATCGAGAGATAACTAACTTCGAGGTCGATTTGATTGAAACCTGTGCATTATCAAAACATCTGTTTTCTTCAACAGATTTAAAATTGGTGTTTAAGTTTTAAGTATTTTCTGAAAAATGGTAAGTCAGTATACCGTATAATATATCCTATTTTATCAAAACAAATATGAACATCGTCTTTGATTGAAACGTATATATAACTACAATATCTACGAATCGCCCTATCAGCACGTAGGCACTTTATACACAAACACACAAGAAATCATACGATGGGGTACCATATAGGTGACATTAATGTATAATGTTTTTGTCATAGAAATCAACTTGCCAATATTACAGAGTGGCTCGATCAACTTAAAGCACCACAGTGCCTCGCGCCACTATATCTCGAATTTCCCTCGGGCAGTTTCTAGTGCGGGAAGTGTTTTCTTGGTTCGCTTGCCTAAGTTAGGTGGTTTTCTCCAGTATTCCGGTTTTTACTCAACATTCAAAAATCATCGCCTAGATATAATTGATAAAACTTGACTTTGGCGTAAAACATCATTACTTTACTCTCCTAAATGGTACAAGTACATTATGTTTTTATTTGGACGTTTTCTGCCTGCTTTACATCATAATATTCTGTTTTTGTGTTTTCCGTGATAGAGGAAAAACGTACGTTTTCAAGAAGGTGAAATGTAAACGATTTGTTTTATTAAAAATTAGTGAAGAAGATAGCATGTCGGAACAAAGCTTTGTAATATTTGATTCTATTTTTACGTCGTTTGAAGCGTTTTTGTTCAGCTAACATTTGAATTTTTGCTACACATCATAGGTATGATATACTTCTCTGGAACTTTGATATATTTATAATTTTTAAACCACTTTCTAGTTCAAATAGATAAGTATATTAAGGGTCGTGTGGTAAATAAACTACAACATCGCGACTTAAACAAACAACAGTACACCGTGCAATAAAGATATGTATGATATTATGATGTAAAGAAAGGAGACCAGTAAATGATTCTTACAGGACCATGTTGAATATCCACACAATTTGAGTTTCTGGTAGTCATTTGCACCTTTATTAATGATGGTAAATATGAAAATGGCATCAATTCAAAACATAGATTCTTGGTGTTTTCAGAGCCCAGACAAACCAGGAATGATAAGCTATTTTTGTTTCACATATTTTACCTATTGTTCCGGCAAATTAAATGTTGTTTTTAGAACACCTTAATTACTTTTTCTCCGTTTTACTTTAGTAACAGGTCATTGATGAAAAAACGGATCAAGTCAGATGAAGAAAAAGGTTTGTGTTATTGGCGCGGGAGTTATAGGACTGTCCACAGCTGTTTGTATTCAAGACCGGGTCCCGTCAGCGGCAGTGACTCTTATAGCTGAAACATTTTCTCCGAATACGACTTCTGATGGATCAGCTGGGTTCTGGGAACCGTTTTACCCAAGTCCAATACAAAAAGATCTTTACCGGTAAAGTCACACAATAATAGTACATAGATAAAACGTTATTATAGAATTTTTTATGAAACCGTTTCTTCATGTTTTAACTGAAATTGGTCCTTTTTGGTCATTAGGCATTTTGTTATTCATTTGTATTTTTTTTATAAATGCTTTTTTAAATTATAATGAATAATTATTTTTGTTTATTGAAAATTATTAGGATTATTGGTTTCCTCTTTGTTCTAAGCAAAATACATTTACTTGTGACATGATTTCGGTATATTGTCTGCGATAAAACTTTAGCCCATTGAAAAATTATGAAGTTTCCACTGTGTATCGTAATCATTTATTATGAAAATACAACTGGTGATCTTTTTCTGGCTATTTACAAAGAATATTGTTTAAGTACAAAATCTATTCGATATGTTGTTCGCATGTTGCAGGAAATGGGGAGAAGAAACGTTCAATCACTTAAAGCGTGTTGCCCATTCTACAGAAGGTGGCGCTAATGGTGTTCACTTTGTGTCGGGTTATCTAATGTCTCGGAATGAAAACAGTCCAAAGGTAAAATCTGACAATAATTATTTTATTGTCATATAATTCCTTGTCAGATTTGACATAAAGTAAAGCATTTATAGATTCATCCATTAATTTAGCCGTCAAAATATTTATTTATCCATCCATTCACCAAATAATTCATCCATTTCTTCTTTTTGTTGTTGTTGTTGTTGTTGTTGTTGATGACTTTGTTGTTTTTCATCATCTTTTTCTTCTTATTATTCTTCTTTATGGGATCAATTTAATTACATTATAGGTATCAATTGCAAGAGGAAACTATAAAATAATACCCAACAACAAGAGGGTTACGTTACTAGCAAGTAATTGCTGTGTCTTCAGTACAGAGATGCTTTGATTACATCGGTATACCAACACTTCTCTACAATTTCTTTTTCATTTCAATCAGTTTACTTGAAAGTATTTTATGTTTGAATGAAGATTTTTTATTTTTGAGATATTTTATTAAATGCAGTTGGTGAAGAGATTTACCTTGTTCACAGAACATAATGCAAAACAAATTGAAAAATCCCAGAAGCACAATGACTTGTTGTACTCTTACAGCTAAACGGTAATCCCGCACCTTTTTTTTTTTGTATGTGGTTATGGGAATCTAACCATAGTCACATGCGATAGGCGATAATACTAACAAATACTGTTGCTTTTTAAACATAATTTTGTCAAGTACCTTGTTAAAAATATTATAATTATTAATTATAATTTATACCTTAGGATCCACAATGGAAGAAAGATCTCGTGATAGGCTACAGAAAATTAACTGAACAAGATATGGAGTTACATCCGCAATATAAGTAAATTATAATTTTTAGCACACACACACACACACACACACACACACACACACACTTTACTTATTAAATCATCACATCAAAATCCTATGCTATGTGGTTTTAAATGTAACTTACAAGTTTATAGATTCGTTCTGTCGTGTGCTACTTTTTAATTTTTAAGAAATAATAACAAAAAAATGAATAACTAAGTAAATAAATGCATTATTTCATAAAAATTCAAAAGTAGCACATGACGGTTTTAAAACATTTTTTAGAAACTTGCAAACAAATTATTTCCGATGATAATAGTAAGCCTTAAGTATAAAATTAGCCTTTGAAAATGGTTTTTCTTCTTGCTAATAATATATTACATTTATCTTTTTCATTTATAGGGAAGGTGCTTTTTATACCACAATAATTGCTGACCAGACTCCTTATCTTTCTTGGCTGTTCAGAAGGTAATGTGATACCTACCTGTTTGTTACCTATTTGTTTTGTGGTTTTTAATATATGATTTATAGCTTTTATTTTTTATTTTTTTTATTTTTTTAATTTTTATTTTACCCATTGTAATATACAGTATCATACATATTTGCAGATTTCGAGGAAAGGGCGGCAAAGTTGTATCTCTAAAAGTGAATTCTTTGATGGAGGTATGAATCCATTTCTCTCTCTCTCTCTCTCTCTCTCTCTCTCTCTCTCTCTCTCTCTCTCTCTCTCTCTCCTGGTTTGTACAATATAAATCAGTAATTTTAGTGCATAATTTAAAGTGTGTTTCCCAAATTTTTTTTATTTAAAGCTCTTTGAAAGTTAAGAAACTCCAATTGATTTAATACAATTATTTCCTGAGATCCGGGTATATATGTTAATGTTTGGGGCTATAAAAGCATGATGTTATTCCACCATACCAGTATAAGGTCACTTAATTGTTTGGTCTTGTTTAACACTTTAAGAAGTAAAAGTCGCAATTTTGGTGCTTTTGCAGGTTAGTGTTTAGTTTAATCAATTTAAGCATTTATAGTTTGGTTACACAATGCACACACACTAACAAGTGTGTGTGCATTGTGTATCTTCCTGTAATTGAAAATTTATAGATACACTATTTAGATTTATTTGGAAAAAATGAAATGGTGTAAAATCTGTCAGTCTGAGTAAAAGATTAACCATTTTATTGATTTTTTAAAAAAAGACAAGTTATCTGATAAATATTGTCCTTATAAGGTAACTGGGACGTATGACGTTGTTGTAAACTGCACAGGTCTAGGAGCAAGAGAGTTAGTAGGAGATACAGACATACACCCTGTAAAAGGTCAAGTTATTAAGGTAACTGTTGCTTTATTTTCTACTTATTCTTTGGGGGCCTCGGTTGTTGAGTTGTTTAAAGCGCGCACTAACTCATCAAAATGCCTCTTAATGCGTTCGAATCCAGCTAGAGCAAAGATCCTAGTGTAAGAAGATTTGTAAGTATACACTTGCCGACGTTCGGAGACGTAATACAAAATCACTCCAGTTTATTATTTTGTTTACACAAAAACTTAAGAGGTGGCCTTGGCTATAGAGAAGTTAAACAAAAACATTCTTTTAAGATTGTCTCTTTTTATGTACAAAGAAATATTTGATTTGAATATATGGTTTAATTAAATTGGATATGTCTTAAGATGCTATTCAAATACTAAGGCACTCATTTAAGTTTCAATGCGTGTGTATACTTTCCCGAAAATATAGAGATGAACATAGGCACCATTAGCCTTACGATAGATATTACATTTGGCACTATAAGTCTCGAGATGGATCTGGCATTTGGCACCTTTATGGAATTAAAGACTTGGCGATATTGGTCTAAGAATGTTTAAGTTTATTGTTTATGATTTGTTAAGTTTAAAATTCAAACTCAAATGTATAGTGTAAAACATTTATATGTATCTGAGATTTTGAGATAAAAGAAAACATTTTTGTTTATGCTAACTTTTGGTTTTGGTCTATACAGTTACAGTTTTTGTCTGTATATTTTTAAGAATTGATTTTGTAAATAAATCTCATTACATTTTGTTGCCTTTGATTTTGTAAATAAATCTCATTACATTTTGTTGCCTTTGATTTTGTAAATAAATCTCATTACATTTTGTTGCCTTTAAGTTCAAGCGCCTTGGGTTGAGCATCTTATTATATTTTCGTTGCCTTTAGGTTCAAGCGCCTTAGGTTTAGCATCTCATTACATTTTGTTGCCTTTAGGTTCAAGCGCCTTGGGTTAAGCATCTCATTACATTTTGTTGCCTTTAGGTTCAATCGCCTTAGGTTAAGCATCTCATTACATTTTTGTTACCTTTAAGTTCAAGCGCCTTGGGTTGAGCATCTTATTATATTTTTGTTGGCTTTATGTTCAAGCGCCTTAGGTTAAGCACCTCATTACATTTTTGTTGCCTTTAGGTTCAAGCGCCTTGGGTTAAGCATCTCATTACATTTTGTTGCCTTTAGGTTCAAGCGCCTTAGGTTAAGCATCTCATTACATTTTTGTTACCTTTAAGTTCAAGCGCCTTGGGTTAAGCACCTCATTACATTTTTGTTGCCTTTAGGTTCAAGCGCCTTGGGTTAAGCATCTCATTACATTTTTGTTACCTTTAGAATCAAGCGCCTTGGGTTAAGCATCTCATTACATTTTGTTGCCTTTAGGTTCAAGCGCCTTAGGTTAAGCATCTCAACAATTTTTGTTACCTTTATGTTCAAGCGACTTGGGTTGAGCATCTCATTACATTTTTGTTGCCTTTCGGTTCAAGCGTCTTAGGTTAAGCATCTCATTACATTTTTGTTACCTTTATGTTCAAGCGCCTTGGGTTGAGCATCTCATTACATTTTTGTTGCTTTTATGTTCAAGCGCCTTGGGTCAAACATCTTATTACATTTTTGTTGCCTTTAGGTTCAAGCGCCTAGGTTAAGCATCTCATTACATTTTTGTTGCCTTTATGTTCAAGCGCCTTGGGTTAAGCATCTCATTACATTTTTGTTATCTTTAGGTTCAAGCGCCTTGGGTTAAGCATCTCATTACATTTTTGTTATCTTTAGGTTCAAGCGCCTTGGGTTAAGCATTTTTATATGGATAAAGATCCGTCAGACGAACACAAGGAACTTTACATTCTGCCGGGGTAAATTTTACAAATAAATCGTACGTTATGCTACTAATTAAAGTTGTCTGTTGATAGACGTATACACCATCCCTCCCCAACATTGTCTGAACGGGGCCAAATTTTAAATCTTATCTCGAATAATCTGACGATATTAGGTATGTAATATATCAATTTTTGAATTTCTATAATAATAAATTTAATGGTGTAAAATCACTTCCGTGTGCATGTTTAATTTATAGAATTTTTTTAAAAAGATATATATAAGATTTAAAAAACTGAAAAATGTTTTATAATATATACTCTCTTAACTTCCTTTTCGGGTAATCAAAACTGACTTGAAGTGTGATATATAGGGGTTTTATACAATGTCATATACATTTTTAAAAGAAAACTTGTAGCCTAACTGGTTTGACATTATGCTCCATGGAAAGCATTTTGCTGTTAACTTAAAGTTTAACGTTAAATAAAAAAAATAATGCTTAGAGTTGCATATTTGATTTTATAAATACACAGAAGTCTGTCACTTGCAACAGGTATATAAGCGTCATTTTACATTTAAAATACAGGGCAAAGAGTGTTACTCTTGGTGGCAGTGGTCATGTAAATAGTTGGGATTTGAATGTAATAAAGGAAGACAAAGAAAGAATATTCCATAATTGTTGTAAGCTTATACCAAGTTTGAAAGTAAGCATTATTTATTTAAGATCATATAATAATTTTAACTTTTGCAAAAACGTCGAAGCATTTGCATAAATTGAAATAAACATAGATATCTATCAATTGTAATATATATATATATATATATATATATATATATATATATATATATATATATATATATATATATATATATATATATTATAAGCGCAGGTACTACAAAATGCTATTTGAATTATCGCACTAATTACTAGTAGTACAATGGCACTACAAATTATCATTAAAGATGCTCTGTGAGTAATGTTGTGATGTCTGATGTGTGCTTAAATCGTTTTATAATTTATCTCCGATATGATTGTAAACAAATAATTGACAACAAGTGTAATACCAGAACTGTCTTTTTTTAAAAATAACACTCTTTCTTCAACAGAATGCAAAGATTTTGTATGATTGGGTTGGTTTGAGACCAGCTAGATCTGAGGTTAGACTTGAATTAGATGACAGGAATTTCCAGAAATGTAAGGTAATAGATTAATAACTAAGATTTCTATAAGTTTATAAGTTTATAAATAAAACAAAATTGACAATTTATCATAACCAGATTTACAAAATACTTATAATATTGTGTTTGTTTCATATTTTAATGACCTCGAAAATATAAATGTGAATTTCTTGTAGAAAAATTGTAATTGGGTAGATTGACGCAAGTTCGTTCATGGTATTGAAATAAATATTTATAAGTTTAAACTTTACAAGTACATGTTATTAATCTGTGTATACATGTATGTAAGTGTTTTATTTTTACAGGTAATACATAATTATGGTCATGGTGGATCAGGTGTAACACTACACTGGGGATGTGCTCTAGATGCAGCTAATCTTGTACACAAAGCATTATTCACACCGTCAATCAAGTCAAAGCTGTGAATTTAAAAAAATGAAATAGTCTTTTTCATTCTTCCAAGTCATTCTTCAAATTTTATCACAAAATAGGGTGTTATGATTTAGCTAAATGTATAATAATTGTTTTGTAATTATAACCATTGCAAAGTCATGCATATTAAAATCAGTGGCTGCACTTTTTTTAAATTTCAATTTTGAAAGTTTTTTAGGGGTTCAACTGATTGTAATTTTTAAACCCTATAACTAGACATACAGACACCAATTCAAATTGTAAATCATTTATTGCTCTAATCGATCTCAGTGTGGTGTGCAGGTTTATCACTGCTCATTTCTCTCTCTTTTTTTAGGAATGTTGGATCATTCATTCTATTCAAAATGCTATACACTTGGCCATAGGTAATATATCGTATTTAATTTATAATCAAACTGCTCTTTTTTGCAAAACTAATATTAAATGCAATGTTTAGTTCCAAATTATTCAAAAAGTTTTGATTTTTCTCAATGATTTAAAACAATAGAAAAAGAAATTTCGCGTATAAAAATCTTAATATTATAAAAAATATTTAACAATTAATAATATTTATCAATTAATGTATGTATGAAACAATTTTAGTAAATAAACTTATGACCCATTTATCTACATATCTATATAAACCTGCATAGGTAAGGTTAATTAAAGTGTCAGGAAAATGTACTGCTCACTGATACTTTTGGTATCTCCAATTTCATAAAGTTTGATTTAGTGTTCATCTAGTCAACCACTTTAAATACATTTTATGGTAATGTCATATACCATTTTTGAATTTCATCATAAATAACACTCAAAAATGGTAAATGACAGTAAAATTAAAGTTTCTATTAGTAATAAGAACAATAGTAGTCATAAAGCGTTTCTAAAACTTTGTATGATAAATAGCAGAATATAAACCCTTGAATCAATAAAAGTATGCTGAAACTGATTGTGCGTTAAATACGGATGCCGTATTATCACATGATAGTAATAATAAATACCATGGAAGTTATGATATGAATGGCAAAAACTACCAAGTTGCATAATAATTTTTATTTGTACATGTATTTTTTATGCAATGAGAAAAAGTACAAAATATTATTTAGTTGCAATAGAACAGTTAAATACATTCAGAGTTGAAACTTATTACAATGGATTAAATATCGCCAATAACCATATATCTTAGTCTTTTCGTTAATAAAAAAAGTAGTTAAAAGAGAAAAGAGAATGTTGTTGTTTGTTAAGCAACATGGGTCTCATCACTACAATAAAATTAAATTTGATAAAAGGTGTTGCACGAAAAAAAATTATGTACGCTCCTTTTTAACATCTTGGTATCTGAATCCATCTTCGAAAAATTGCGTATACATACCTGTATTAAATATATTTCCATTACATGTAAATATTAAAATAATGTCATTATCGACTCTGGAGTTGCCGAAGTTACAAATACATTAAACCTATTTACAGTATTAACTTATGTCATCGTTATGGAATGTTAGTCCTAGAAAACAATACCAAAGCATGTAAAAATTGCTCTATAAAGCACCATGTATAGTCAAGATTGTAGGGTATAATGGGAACACTGGTTATTGTTATACTGAGCTAGTTACAAAACTTTCAAACAAATTTCAACACTTCCTGCAATATCCTTGTATACTGACATTGTATTTTGTTTATTGACTTGTTAACACAGAACTAAATCAGAAATAGGATACTACACTTGCGCAAAAGATTTTATTGTCACATACTAATCTACTGCTTCAAAGTCATATAATCCGAATCATCTAATTGTTTGGAAGAACACGGTTCATTATCTAAATCTGTAGATGAAGAAGCAACATTATGATGATTTATTTCACATTTCACAATTTGTCCATTTTTAAAACTAGACCGTTTCGTGTCTCCAATGTGACCTCCACCATTTGCCGTTTTAGATTCCAACGCTGGAGTTTCACCGTTTGGTTTATTTTGTTCCTCGTCTTCCTCAATATCGCTGTACAATGGTCCTGGAATCGTTATCGCGAAAAAAGGATTGCCTCCTTGTTTTCCACTTGACTGTTTATATTCATGTAAAAGCTGCATTGAAAATGCCTCTCTCCGTTTCTTTTCTCGACTGTAAAAATCAAAATTTGATTGTTAGTTATATAAATAATACGTTGACTTGAGTTGTAAAACAAACAATACCAATATACCAATATAGTTGCCACTTGAGATTTTATATAATACTAGTAGCCTAAATTGTCATAAGTAAAAGGACATTATATTCAAGATTTAGATTCACAACATTTGTCTAGTTTAACAAACATCTACATGATAAATATAAGAAAACAAGGTACAGAAAACAACCAGTTTTGTTCTTCAGTGCCAAACTATTATCTCAAAGGTTTTAATGGATTTTTTCGTTTCTCAATAGCTTCATGCTTCTGGTAGATAAGCATGGGTCAGTATATACATATATCGTAGAGATTCACCAATAAAGACGATAAAGAAAAACAATAAGACGCCAAAACAAATGCAAGGAATTGGTGTTGGTATGGATAACCCTTCTAAAAGTACTAACAATTGCAAACAATCCTAGCAAAATATGCAAAAACTAAAAGATTATTTCATTATTAATGAGCCGATAATTTGTAAAGATGATCACAGTGTAAAATAACCTCTTACAGTTATATTTATACTTACAGTTGTTGTCGATCTATAGCCTTTACTACAAGAAGTAGTACAATAAAAAATACTATTACTCCAGAAGGTACCCCGACTGTCCATTGTAATTGATCTGAAATGAAAAAATTGTCCTTTCGACTTCATAAACAAATCTGTTTTTATTCTCTGCAGCTTAACAAATTGACGGGTACGATCTTGAGAAAAAATGTACAAAACCAACAAAAAATAAATTTACTCTATGACTATTAAAATTATACTCATCTTCAAATTATCTGGACCTTACTTCAAATGAAATAGCTACAGCTAAACTGGATGAAGTAAGAACTACATTTCGTGAAAGTCAACACAGGTCAGATTGATTTTACAAATAGATTAAAAAACGTGGTAGATGTTCATTTAATTTACAATACAAAGCAAAATGCATGTAGCTTATTTATGAATTATTCATATAACTTACAATATAAAAAACTGCCTAAACATATTGTTTCTAAAATTTTACAAATAAATTGTAATATTACTGTTCGATATTTAAATACCCTTGCTTTTTAGCAGCAAGTCCCTTCTTGAACATATACATAGGTCAAAAGAGATAAAGTTATAAACTTTGGTAAAAGATTAAGTCAAAGACAAGCCTCTATGTAACTTGTTGGTTTTTGCATTTCTTTTTATTTAGACAGTTGTACATTGTGAAAATTCATGAGAAAAACACAATATCTCGAATACTTTCTTATTCGTAACGTTCATGTTGTGATTTGACGAGATCGAAAAAGTTTGGTGCGAGATAAATAAGGAACACTTGAACGCTTAAAAGAGCTGATTTTGGACATTGGTTGTATTATTAAACTTCAATTTTAATCTTTTATAACGCAGCTTTAAGCATTAAGTCAGTTGTGGCGGTGAGCACTTGAAGACCTCATTATGAATATTAGTTATTTATTTTCAGTAAATCGCAGTTTATCAAGGTGTGAATCAAAAAAGGTTTTATTTGGGGTGGGGGATCTCATTCTTTTTACGGTTATTTTTAAAACCATTTTTCTGTTTCATTTAAAAAATTACTTACACATAAAAGCAGGAAATGCATTTTCAAATAACGTTTTATTCTGGGGTACTGGTGCTTCTGTGATTGTCGTCGTCGGTGTCTGGGGTAAATCTGTAACCGATAAACTGTCTTCAAGATTGTCGCAATCTGAAAGAGTAATTACCATAAACTATTCCAAATACATATTGATATACATATAAGCCTGAGTATAAGTTTAGACAAATCATCTACGACGGAAAAATGACAAAAAGTGTGGTTTTTAATTCCTTTTCGACACGGATATACGCGTGACTTTGTATTTTCGTTTATTCTCATCGCGATTTTGAATAAATCAAGAAAATTTGCGTTTTTTTTTTTTTTTTTTTTTTTTTTTTTTTTTTATAATTTGTAACAAGATGTAACAACAACTCTGAAAATGAAATAAAAATCAAATAAAAACGAGTTCAGAATAATGACTGTCGAATGACAAAGTATAATTTACAATTAATCTTTATCTTCATTTCTAAAGGATAACCCCTATGGTTTATAAAGCTCTGAAATGTAGATCTTTTTAGAAGATACAATAGGAAAATTGAGGAAAATGGCAGAATAAAATTTTTGTGAATAGACATGGTAGATAAAAAAAAAAATACATATTTCCATCAGACTTACGCAGAATTTCAAAGAAAACGCGGACATTTGAAATGGTGCGACTTTTTCGTCACTGCCACAAAAGAATATTAGCTTTATTACAAATCCTAATAGTTACAATGTTAAGAAAGAATCATATAAAGCATATCTTTACCTGCTTTTTCACATGATTTTACATTAATAAACAGTTGAACATTGTCTATTGCCATTACAGTGTTTAAATCCGGCCCCTTTATAGCTTTTACATATATCTAAAAAGGAAAAGGTTTTTGATAGAACTTAAGGATAAGAGATTCCATTTATAATACAAAACGAATCTTACTGAATGTGAAAAACAGTTACTTTTTGTATGCTGCTTAGTGTTCTTCGTGTTCAATACCAGAACGGTTGTGAAAACTTTTACATTAATGTAGACTATGTAGACTATGAACTTTTGTGAAGTATCACCTTTGAATTTATTATTTTATTAAAATTTAAAATGGTACTTGTGGCTTCTTGTACGTTCGTAATTAGGGATAGATTTTCTGTATGATGCGAAACGAGCCTCACTGATGTGTGTTCATATATATATATATATATATATATATATATTAACCATTACTAAGAAGAGTTTCATGGTGAAAGAAAGACAAAATCAATTATTTTAGCAATAGCAAATTACAAAGAAAATACGACGACCACTATTGATATACAAAAAAAATGAGTTGCAGTGAATTAAAATCTTACAAAATAGTGTTCATCGATGGGCGCAAGTAATTGTTGAGCAAGAACCAACACACATAATTTTTTTTTACATAATTTTCTTTTATAAAAAGGTCACGTTATTTAGTAATCAACTTTAAATTGGAAAAATTTTCCAAAAACTCATAGAGAGTTTTTTATGAAAACTTAAAGTGCTTACTCTGTTCCCGGGATTTGCCGAACTTAAATCAACCTTCGCACAATGCCATGTATCTAACTGGTCGCCACTGCGCTGCCATAATGGTTTCCTGACGCCATCTTGGACCAATCCAATTTCCAATGACCCCATAGTGCTGTCGTACATATGATAGTAAAATCTCAAACATGGTCTGTTTATACTGGTTTCTATAGGAACACTCTCAAGAAAGGCCTCCGAATTCGGGGGTAAAGAAGTATTATTGAAGTAAGCATAATAACCTGTAAAAATAAATGACTTAAATAGTTTTTCTATGTTGACTTTAAAGCAAACAAATTAAAATGGAGAAAGTTTTGACTGAAACCTGTATTTAACAAGAGCAACCAAATAAGGTCACAAATATGAACGAAATAAGACCTGCCTAGGATAAATGCATCTCAAATTATTGAAAAGCGGGAAAGTTTGTCTTTACGGCAGACGGTCATTACAATTTTAAAGGTTTTTTGTTTTTTTTTTTAAATGCTAACGACAAATATACCGATATTTGTTTTACAACCAAAGATCAAAGTCATTTTAACTTACTGTTGGATGCATTTTATGTCGCATGTAATGCATGTAATGCATCTGTTAGGAATAAGAAGATGTCTATCAATATCAAGGGAATCTGAGTCTTATGACTGAATCTGTGAACAAGATGTTGTTGAACAAGTCTTATGACTGAATCTGTGAACAAGATGTTGTTGAACAAGTCTTATGACTGAATCTGTGAACAAGATGTTGTTGAACAAGTTTACACGAGACATTTGACTCAAGCAAGCTCTCCCTCTCTCTCTCTCTCTCTCTCTCTCTCTCTCTCTCTCTCTCTCTCTCTCTCTCTCTCTCAAAATAAAAACGTCAGAATTTCATACAATTTTAAACAAAAGTTAAAACAGCAAGCTCTTTGTTCCTTACCGTTTTCAGATGCTGTTGAAGGATTACTTCCAGATTTATAATTAGTTCTTGACCATCGATGTGCTGACCATTCAGGTGTGTGCCACTCGCATAAATTCCCCTCAAATCCGCATGAAAAATGTCTAAGTTCTAAAATTCATTGATAATGAATATCAAAACAAGTAATTTACAAACAAGCAATTCGAAAAAGGAAAAACGGCATATTACAACAAATAACGAATACAAACCTGAAGGCATAGTGAATAAAACACTGAAAACAGTTATATAATTTCAGCTTAGTCACGTTTACAGTATCCTAATCCTCAATCATAGTTTTATACTGAACATTTTCCCTTGGAATAAATATAAAAAAAAAATATATAAATTTTGAATTTTCAAAAATTAAAAAAAAAAAACAAGAGAAAATAATGAAAGTCATGATCGCACAAACGTAACGATGGATACTAATAGTAATTATCATAAATTGGGATTATTCAAACATCCAAAACATAGTTTATCATAAATAATGCAAACCAAACTAGAAACAAGAAACAAAAAAAACGAAACAAGCGAGTAGTACAGTTTTAGGACGGTGAAGGAAACCGGAGTACCTGGAGAAAACAACCTTCGACAAACATAAGGGACATGACATTAAGATCTATCCGATTGGTTTTAGAACCAAAGTGTTGATAGAGGCTTTTAGAAAACTGGATCACCTAGACCTAATTTAATAAGGGCACCAATGATTAAACTCTACGATATGTAATTTCAGTACTTTAGGAAGTCCCACCCAGAAAATACATAAAATTAATTATTTTGTATAAGTATTTTTATAATATAAATTATTAGTTTACATGTAGGGAAGATTAACGATGTTTTAAGTGTAGAGCTAGGTAAAGAAGATTGCATAAATTAAACCGACTATTACACCCAATATATATGCATATTTCTCTAAAAAGTATTTATTTAGCACATACAATTTTTCTATCTTTCTTTTAAGATATGACCTTATTGTATTAATATATACTGATATTTTATGAATGAGTATCTGTGAACTCAGACATTGTGTTTGGTTAAGAATCCGGACCAAGAAGAACAAGTATAACTAGTTTAAAGTAATCTGTTTGTGATTTATGTTCACAGTATAAGCATGTCTCATGTTTCATGATGACCAGAAATTCTTAAAATTCTCTTCCAATCATTTTAATTAATATCTTTAAAGGTATTACATCAACTACTTAAATATAGTATCATATCTGATGATAAGTAAATCCATCCATAAACTAACTCCCTTACCTTCCACAAGGCCGCAAACTAGGGTCGGAAAAATTATGCAGCAAACGCAGACGACAGTTCCAAATGAAAGCATCTTTCTCCGATTGTAATCTCATGTGAATTCTGAAATAAAACACCTTTCCATAGTTCCACTTGTACACTAAAAACAATTTTGAAATGATTTCACTTGTTTTATGCTGACTTACAACTAACTTTGAAACTGACATAGACTTCTGCACAAAACGTCACGTGACCGCAAATTACAAACATGTATTAAGACATTGTCTTATTTCATTTAAATGTCTATCTAGATGCAGAACAAGCAAGTCGATGTCACGTGACTGTAATTAAAAAGACATTCTGAAAAATAAATAATTAAATGTCGTATGATGACCCGTGTCATAGCTGTAAGATCTAAACGGGACATAAGATACGTTTTAATTTATACAAGGAATTTTAATGTCTACTGGATTATACGTATATAACATAATGATATGGTACAATACACACTATTTGCATTTCTTTACCTTACCTTATTGTTGACATCATTGTTGCAAAATTTAAAACATCAGAGGGATTTATAACAGGTTTGCAATATTGGCAGCTGAATTAACAAACGTCCTTACATGTATCCAACACCTTACCATCCCAGGTTTTATTGAAGGTTTACATCTATAAAGTCATCATAGTTTTCATCGCAGTATCTTGTACCAAATAACAAGACGCTTTCAAGATCTAGCTGTCAAAGTTATTTATAAATGAAAAAAGAAACCATTCTTTTTATTATATTGTCATCGATTGACCATATGGATTTTCACGTTTTGGTGAAAAAAGTTTTTGAAATAAGATTTCACAAACTTTATGGGTGTTTATAATAAGCCTACATATCAAGTTCATGCAAATTCTGTTTAGAGTTCCTGAAATTGAACAATGCTTGAATTCATTATTAATATGGATTTTAATGCATATAAAACTAACGGTGCAGGAAATTTTGCACATTTTATTCAAGCATCATTGAAGGTTTTGGATTATCAAAACTGAAAGATTTACGCAAATATATTTTATATAGAAAACAAAAGGAAAACTTACAAACCTTACACATACAACAATGGTTTTTGGTATCTTGATGTTTCTGTTTGCCCCAAAGCGGTTTTTTGTAATCTTTTATCTGAAATCAAACGTTTTCTTAGGATTCATGAATGGTCGATGGCGAAATTACCTTACTATTCGATAGAGGTCAAACTCCGGGTCATATGTCGAAATAGTCGTTATTATTACCGAATTACAGATCATAGTGTTTCCATTCTAAACATGTCAGTGATACTGGCCTATATCCAGAATGTTTACTTATAGAACATTTGAGATTCATTAGATTCATTACAGACGCATTATTTCGTAGGTATTACGATGGACAATCTCATTGATCTGCATTAAAGTGTTTAATAATTTTTCTCATCAAATTAATGAAAATGAATTTTTTTTTATAAATTAATTATACGAAAGATAGGTATTAAAGTTTTCCTAATCAGTTTTGGCACAGTGCTGTACATTGTTTGTTGACAATCGTGAGTTTGGTATTTTGTTCATGCTAGAAGTCAAAACTTGTGTTAAAATAGTAAAAGTACTAAAATTAAAAAAAAAACAAATTTTAATACTGAATATCTAGCTAAAAAATTGTTATTAGAAGGTTTGGAATAAAATCTATTGCTATTTACAATTTTAAATTTTGGATGAAATTCTTATATAAAATTTAATATAAACATTTTAATTTTGGAAAAAAGTTCTACAGGTATGAAGTATTAAAATTATTCAAATATTTTTTAACAAAAAAGTACAATTACATGTATATAATGAAATTTTCTACGTTTTTTATCCTTATTGGACACCAGGAATAAGGATACATATAACATCTTTATATACAGATGATATGAATGTTTATTTGTAATTAGCTGCCAAGCAGTCAACATGAAGACTTAATAATGTGTTTAGTAACCTGTTGCTGAGATATATTATGTAAGAATGGTCATAACCCATAACGTATATAGTGTAAGTACGTACTAAATAATCATATACATTGTATACTTAGACACACAATCTGTATCAACTGGCACATACGAGAGTTTGTGTAATATGTTTGACTTTGTTATTTATTTATTATTATCTTTTTTCATTTTTTTCTTTATAAAACTTTATGATAAATTAATATATATATATTATTGTTTTCTTCATGTGTTAAAACTCAGATTACTTTTTACGAAAAATTGTGTAATTTATAAATGAATATGACAAACCCCGGTCATACGAAACAAATAGTCTAGTCAATCTATGAAAAAAATAAGGTCAAACCTCAAATTGCAACAGAAAATATTTTTATATGGTTGTTTTTAGGAATTGTGTTTTTTATTCAACATAAAAAAAATCTATCAATTTCAATCCAGTGGAATTTGGGTTTTTTGCCAATTGAGGTTACCAATAGCATTTTCTATAGAAAAGGGAGATAACTCTGTATTGTGATCCTAAATTTTACACAAAAATTTTCAGAACATTCAGTTTTTTTCTGATACTATATGAAGAACAACCTAGAAATTAGATGGAAATATATACATAGACTAAAAATAGATATTTTAAGACAATATAGAATGTAATATGTATAGAATGTAAAAAATTAAATTATTTTGTTGAAAGACTTTATGCAAAACGCTGATTAAGGGCATGTTGATGAGATGGAACAAAGATTTATTTACCTCAAATATATTTTGTTATAAACAAAAATGATAAAATAAGTATATCTCATGTTAAAAACATAACTTTTCTATACTTCTACTTCATTACTTTGAGCAGGGATTTACGGGACGCAGAAATCCTGCGTATATGACGCAAAAAAATTATGTAGGACTCCTGAAAAGTTTTAATATGCGTCCCTAGGGACGCAACTCGTTCCATTCTGATTCAGTTAAAAGCATTTCTTTTCTCAGTGTTCGCGGTAATCTTTGGAATATCTATGATCTAATCTAATAATGCCGACTCTGTCCGTAATTACTCTTAAGAAAAATGTAAATAAATTCCGATTGGTGATCACTCTCTTAATACTGAAAAAACGAGAAAAGTTCCGAACTCCAGTCAATACCGCCTATAGGGGGGTTATACAATTGAACTGACCTCATTTTACTTTGATTTGTTTATATGTTACCATAGATAATTTGTCAGTAGAACAAAAGTAACCAAAAGTAAAACTGCTGACGAGGAAGTAGAGGCCACTACTACCAAAGAACAACAAAGTGCTTCAAGTACTTATATTAATAAAAAATCAAGAAGTTTTAAACAAGAATGGTTGACCCGTTACACGTGGCTTCATGTTACGAGCCAGACAATGGCATGCTGTGTGACATTTGTATCAGTGCTAAATGTTTGGAAAACCCTTTTACGTCAAAAGATTCTGATGACTGTGTTTACAAGGTTTACAAATTACATGTACTTAATTGTAAAATTTTCTGGGAATTAAAATTTAAGTTCTTTGAATGTGACAATTTCTGTTTGATTGGTTATCTAAGTAATAAAACAAAACAAAATTGATATTCAATTTTATGGTTTTAATTTTATATGATTTAATCAATTTCAATTATACTGTGAACTAACACATACACCACTTAACTGTAAGTCCTGCAAAAAAACTTGAATTTCACAAATTTTTTTAGGGGACTGCCAAAATTTTATATGGACTCCTTGAATTCAAATTAGGGAGTCCCAAGGACTCTAAAAATCCACAAGTTATGTAAATCCCTGCTTTGAGTATTCTGTTATTAATTCTTCATTACTGTAGAAACATTAGATTGTGAAAGACTAAAAATAAAATGCAACTGAATGAAAATGGGCCAATTATTTCACTTTAAATGAAATCAGAAATGTGGAATATACATTTGGAATCAATTATGATTGATTAATTCCAGGGTCTTTACTTTTCTTTTTGTTAAAATAGCAAAAAACATATGATAATTGGACTAAAACTCCACTGTTTTACAGGAGTTATCTCCCTTGTCTATAGAAATCTCCATAAGGAATAAAATCTTCTCAAAAACTTGTTTCCTCTTGTCAGATTTTGGAAGACTTTTTACTATAAACATTTAATGTATATGAGAGCATATTAGTAACAAAATTTGTTCTGTTGCAATTAGTTTGAGGTCAAACTGTAGATTGACTAGACTAAGAATTAGCAATGTAGAAATAAACCAGTCAAAATAATTCCTGTAATATATACAAAATACACACTGGTATCGATAAATATCATATATACTTCTTTGTTTTTTTTATTGTATGCACATGACCCCAAAAATTTATATGACAATGTCAAATAAACGTTAATGAACAGTTACGTATTATTAGGTTATTAATCTTTAGATATCAAAATGGGCAACAATTAATGTGATTTAATTGTGGGGCCTCCGCTAATCCGTTACAAGTAATTAAGACTGTGAAAGAAATATGTTGTTTATATGATGAAATAAAGCAATTTGTAGTTGATAAAAATGTAGCTGGCAACATAACCACGAAACACTATACAAATAAGACAAGACAAGATAAACACACACACTGTCTGTCGTGTTTAATCTACTTCATTCCTGTAAATGTCACCAGTAGCACTCCATCTAACTCTGGTGTTGTTTGTGTTATTTATTTCTCCTCATTATAACCTTACTTATCTTAACTAGGTAGCTGATATTTTCTCCTTGTGTTTTTTTGGTATAATCCTTTTTTTCTTGACCCTTGGTGATTTTAGTCAAAGGCTTTCCTTATGGTATTCATAATATTGTTCCAACTGTCCTCATATAATGTATGTTCTTGAATATATCATTTGGCATGTATATTCCTTGTAGAAAAGTTAATCTTTGGTAAACAACGTTGTCATAAAACTTATGACACTATCAAAGGCTTATCCAAAGTCAATAAATTTTTTATTTAATATGCAATTCGCCATTCAATACACTTTTTACAATGATCTGTAATGTTTCTATTTGGTTTAGAAATAATTTTTGGCTTTTTTGCTTCTAAACCCTGCCAATATACACCTGGCCCCACACACTTATACCAAACATAAAACTATCCACTTCAGCCAACAAGCAGTGAATAAGTTGACAAAAGAGTAACTTGTGATGTAATTTAATTAAGACTTGCTAACTATTCAACTTATATTGGACAAAAAACGTTAAGGATTATTTTTACAGAAATATCATATAATGTATATCAATTAATAATGGCATCTTAATTTCTCCATATTATGCTAGGTTCTATTGCTTTATAAATTACAGTTGTTGTTAGCAGGTGTTCTTCGAGTATACCTGATTATACACAAATACATTAGCATGAGGATCAAATAAAAAGTGGATTTGAAAGGTCGAAGGCGTATGCCAATTTTTGATTTATTCTTACTTTTGCAAGAAACTTCACGTTTTGCTATTCTATTGACAACTGTGAACATTTTTATTCATTTTACCATTATGCGGCGTCTTCTGACTTCAATTGAAAATGCCCAGGCAGTTGAGAGTTGCAATCTGGAAAGAGCCAAAAGACAGTTGCACAACATTTCAATGTGCCATAAAGTGTTGTGTTACGGCTGTGGAACAGATTTCTGCAGACTGGTAGTTTCACAGAAAGGCCTTGTTCAGATCGACGAAGAGCTACTAAGCCCGAAAGGACCGTTATCTTGGTAACTTGGCTCGACGAAAAAGGTTTAAATCTGCTGTACAGTTAAACAATCAGTTCAGACGAGCTATCGGAAGGCGGATTTCTTCTCAAACAATGAGAAACAGACTTCATCGTTGTAATGTAAGCTGTCCCACCTTTTCTTACACCACATCATCATCTAGCCAGACAATTATGGGCAAATAATCACCGAAATTGGCAACTGTGTCAGTGGAATCTATCTTTTTTATGGATAAATCTAAATTTTGCGTTGACTTTCAAGACGCTGAATTAAGGCATGTATGGCGTAAATTAAATGAACGCTATGCTTTTTGTTGCGTTGTTCATCATGATCGTTTTGGTGGCGACTCAGTGAAGATATAGGGGTATATGTATTGATTGACCTACTGAGCGACACGTATTTGATTGTAGGACTCTTAACAGGTTTGCGGTATAGATATAAAATCCTATTGTTAGATCTTTCGGTGATGCTATCAGGCACAATTTTACTTTGATGGACAATAATTTCCGACCTGACAGAGCAGGGTTGTGAATAGTATCTTCGAAATGAGACTTTTCAAAGCAAGGGGTGACCGAGTCGATTTCCTGACTTAAACCTAATAGAACACGTTTGGAAATAACACATTTCAAAGAGCTAGCAACTTTCGGCTGATAGACAAAAGCTAAACACTGTGCTGGTTTAGAAATGGCCTAAAATCTCATAAAACACAATGATTTGCCGCTTGATCTGATTCATCCCAAGACGATGTGATGTTGTTATCCAAGCCCACGGAGGACATACTTGCTACTAAATGTCATTATTTTTTGATAAAAATATTTCTAATTTTGAAATATATATTGAATATTGAATTTCAGAGACTGTCATACTTTGTTCTCAGATTATTACCTATGAATAAATTCTTCAAATGCAAAGTTTCATAAATGTCTGGAGTTTCTCAGTATTGAAAATGTTGAATTAACTTTCCACAACTTTAGAAATAAATTTATCATAACTTTTGATCCTTTTTTGTCAAGTATAATTCATAACCAGTGATTTCGAAACGGACAATTAAAAATATATTCCCATAAAGTGTATATTTACCACATTTGGCATGCTACTTTTGAATTGTATAGTTTCATAAAAGTTCAAAATATTACATGACATTAAAAGTAATTAGTATTTCAGTATACATTATCTGTTTCATTTACATGACGCCTTCTAGCACTTTTAAACAACTTATAAATAATTAATATTTGTACCATTATACTAACCTTATTCTTTGATTTACTAGGGAAGAAATTTTTTTCAAAACTTGGAGGTTTTGTCCACCAACCAAATCGACGCAACACGATAAAAATGAAAAAATCTTCACCGAACCTCATTTCATGTGACACATCTGGCACATCAAAATTTAACTGGTATTTGTGTTATGTATTCATTTAAGTTGTTAATAGAGCTAACGATGGAATTTAAAGTACAACGAGATGCATCCTATCTTTAAAATAAACAAATATTCTCTTATACATGTAAATATTTACTTTTCCAATATTAATCTTTCATTTTTATTCTCTCGAAATGTATTACAAAATCATTTTTAAATGTTGTACACATAGAAACAAACCTAATTCTACACATTCAAACAAAATAATGCGATGGTATGATTGAAATTAGACATATGTTTAATGTTCAAAAAGTGTTTGGAAATTATATAATGACAGATATGGTAGCGTTTAAACTGGAGTGATATAATCATGGTCTTGGTCATCCAGTTGATCTGGTGAGTTGCCAACACCAGAATATGAGTTGTTTTGTCCTTTATTTATCCTTCTACTAACAGGATTAGTATATTCGGTGTTGTCTTTGGAAGAAATACTTATATCGTCGGTGGCGATTCCAAAATCACTTGTATTTGGGTTTGGCAACAAACGATTAGGCGAACTGATGCTAGCCAAAGGAAGTTCAGAGTGATGGGTAAATTGAGTTTTGTCAGAACTGGAAGATGGCTTTTGTGGAAGCGGTGGAAGGTCTCTATCATTAATGTAATCGTAAGCGTTTTCTTTTCTCAGCACTTCGTATGCCGAAGATGGATCTGGTAAATCCGAGTATTTTTCTGATGAAGATATGGAAGGTCTCTGTTGACTTTGTCTCATGCTTTCCATTCTATCATTTATTTCTTTATTCTGGGCTAGATGCCGTCTACAAAAGGAAAAACATAAATATCAGGTCGTATTTAATAAAAATAAGTTTTTGGCTAGTTGTCTAAAAGGATAGTTTACCATGCTGACGTTAAATTCTATTTAATATATCGAAGCTGTCATTGTAATACAGGTATGCCCAGGCAGTTGAGAGTTGCAATCTGGAAAGAGCCAAAAGACAGTTGCACAACATTTCAATGTGCCATAAAGTGTTGTGTTACGGCTGTGGAACAGATTTTTGCAGACTGGTAGTTTCACAGAAAGGCCTTGTTCAGATCGACGAAGAGCTACTAAGCCCGAAAGGACCGTTATCTTGGTAACTTGGCTCGACGAAAAAGGTTTAAATCTGCTGTACAGTTAAACAATCAGTTCAGACGAGCTATCGGAAAGCGGATTTCTTCTCAAACAATGAGAAACAGACTTCATCGTTGTAATGTAAGCTGTCCCACCTTTTCTTACACCACATCATCATCTAGCCAGACAATTATGGGCAAATAATCACCGAAATTGGCAACTGTGTCAGTGGAATCTATCTTTTTTATGGATAAATCTAAATTTTGCGTTGACTTTCAAGACGCTGAATTAAGGCATGTATGGCGTAAATTAAATGAACGCTATGCTTTTTGTTGCGTTGTTCATCATGATCGTTTTGGTGGCGACTCAGTGAAGATATAGGGGTATATGTATTGATTGACCTACTGAGCGACACGTATTTGATTGTAGGACTCTTAACAGGTTTGCGGTATAGATATAAAATCCTATTGTTAGATCTTTCGGTGATGCTATCAGGCACAATTTTACTTTGATGGACAATAATTTCCGACCTGACAGAGCAGGGTTGTGGATAGTATCTTCGAAATGAGACTTTTCAAAGCAAGGAGTGACCGAGTCGATTTCCTGACTTAAACCTAATAGAGCACGTTTGGAAATAACACATTTCAAAGAGCTAGCAACTTTCGGCAGATAGACAAAAGCTAAACACTGTGCTGGTTTAGAAATGGCCTAAAATCTCATAAAACACAATGATTAGCCGCTTGATCCGATTCATCCCAAGACGATGTGATGCTGTTATCCAAGCCCACGGAGGACATACTTGCTACTAAATGTCATTATTTTTTGATAAAAATATTTCTAATTTTGAAATATATATTGAATATTGAATTTCAGAGACTGTCATACTTTGTTCTCAGATTATTACCTATGAATAAATTCTTCAAATGCAAAGTTTCATAAATGTCTGGAGTTTCTCAGTATTGAAAATGTTGAATTAACTTTCCACAACTTTAGAAATAAATTTATCATAACTTTTGATCCTTTTTTGTCAAGTATAATTCATAACCAGTGATTTCGAAACGGACAATTAAAAATATATTCCCATAAAGTGTATATTTACCACATTTGGCATGCTTCTTTTGAATTGTATAGTTTCATAAAAGTTCAAAATATTACATGACATTAAAAGTAATTAGTATTTCAGTATACATTATCTGTTTCATTTACATAACGCCTTCTAGCACTTTTAAACAACTTATAAATAATTAATATGTGTACCATTATACTAACCTTAAAATCCTTTGATTTACTAGGGAAGAATTTTTTTCAAAACTTGGAGGTTTTGTCCACCAACCAAATCGACGCAACACGATAAAAATGAAAAAAATCTTCAACGAACCTCATTTCATGTGACACATCTGGCACATCAAAATTTAACTGGTATTTGTGTTATGTATTCATTTAAGTTGTTAATAGAGCTAACGATGGAATTTAAAGTACAACGAAATGCATCCTATCTTTAAAATAAACAAATATTCTCTTATAATGTAAATATTTACTTTTCCAATATTAATCTTTCATTTTTATTCTCTCGAAATGTATTACAAAATCATTTTTAAATGTTGTACACATAAAAACAAACCTAATTCTACACATTCAAACAAAATAATGCGATGGTATGATTGAAGTTAGACATATGTTTAATGTTCAAAAAGTGTTTGGAAATTATATAATGACAGATATGGTAGCGTTTAAACTGGAGTGATATAATCATGGTCTTGGTCATCCAGTTGATCTGGTGAGTTGCCAACAACAGAATATGAGTTGTTTTGTCCTTTATTTATCCTTCTACTAACAGGATTAGTATATTCGGTGTTGTCTTTGGAAGAAATACTTATATCGTCGGTGGCGATTCCAAAATCACTTGTATTTGGGTTTGGCAACAAACGATTAGGCGAACTGATGCTAGCCAAAGGAAGTTCAGAGTGATGGGTAAATTGAGTTTTGTCAGAACTGGAAGATGGCTTTTGTGGAAGCGGTGGAAGGTCTCTATCATTAATGTAATCGTAAGCGTTTTCTTTTCTCAGCACTTCGTATGCCGAAGATGGATCTGGTAAATCCGAGTATTTTTCTGATGAAGATATGGAAGGTCTCTGTTGACTTTGTCTCATGCTTTCCATTCTATCATTTATTTCTTTATTCTGGGCTAGATGCCGTCTACAAAAGGAAAAACATAAATATCAGGTCGTATTTAATAAAAATAAGTTTTTGGCTAGTTGTCTAAAAGGATAGTTTACCATGCTGACGTTAAATTCTATTTAATATATCGAAGCTGTCATTGTAATACAGGTATGCCCAGGCAGTTGAGAGTTGCAATCTGGAAAGAGCCAAAAGACAGTTGCACAACATTTCAATGTGCCATAAAGTGTTGTGTTACGGCTGTGGAACAGATTTTTGCAGACTGGTAGTTTCACAGAAAGGCCTTGTTCAGATCGACGAAGAGCTACTAAGCCCGAAAGGACCGTTATCTTGGTAACTTGGCTCGACGAAAAAGGTTTAAATCTGCTGTACAGTTAAACAATCAGTTCAGACGAGCTATCGGAAAGCGGATTTCTTCTCAAACAATGAGAAACAGACTTCATCGTTGTAATGTAAGCTGTCCCACCTTTTCTTACACCACATCATCATCTAGCCAGACAATTATGGGCAAATAATCACCGAAATTGGCAACTGTGTCAGTGGAATCTATCTTTTTTATGGATAAATCTAAATTTTGCGTTGACTTTCAAGACGCTGAATTAAGGCATGTATGGCGTAAATTAAATGAACGCTATGCTTTTTGTTGCGTTGTTCATCATGATCGTTTTGGTGGCGACTCAGTGAAGATATAGGGGTATATGTATTGATTGACCTACTGAGCGACACGTATTTGATTGTAGGACTCTTAACAGGTTTGCGGTATAGATATAAAATCCTATTGTTAGATCTTTCGGTGATGCTATCAGGCACAATTTTACTTTGATGGACAATAATTTCCGACCTGACAGAGCAGGGTTGTGAATAGTATCTTCGAAATGAGACTTTTCAAAGCAAGGAGTGACCGAGTCGATTTCCTGACTTAAACCTAATAGAACACGTTTGGAAATAACACATTTCAAAGAGCTAGCAACTTTCGGCTGATAGACAAAAGCTAAACACTGTGCTGGTTTAGAAATGGCCTAAAATCTCATAAAACACAATGATTTGCCGCTTGATCTGATTCATCCCAAGACGATGTGATGTTGTTATCCAAGCCCACGGAGGACATACTTGCTACTAAATGTCATTATTTTTTGATAAAAATATTTCTAATTTTGAAATATATATTGAATATTGAATTTCAGAGACTGTCATACTTTGTTCTCAGATTATTACCTATGAATAAATTCTTCAAATGCAAAGTTTCATAAATGTCTGGAGTTTCTCAGTATTGAAAATGTTGAATTAACTTTCCACAACTTTAGAAATAAATTTATCATAACTTTTGATCCTTTTTTGTCAAGTATAATTCATAACCAGTGATTTCGAAACGGACAATTAAAAATATATTCCCATAAAGTGTATATTTACCACATTTGGCATGCTACTTTTGAATTGTATAGTTTCATAAAAGTTCAAAATATTACATGACATTAAAAGTAATTAGTATTTCAGTATACATTATCTGTTTCATTTACATGACGCCTTCTAGCACTTTTAAACAACTTATAAATAATTAATATTTGTACCATTATACTAACCTTATTCTTTGATTTACTAGGGAAGAAATTTTTTTCAAAACTTGGAGGTTTTGTCCACCAACCAAATCGACGCAACACGATAAAAATGAAAAAATCTTCACCGAACCTCATTTCATGTGACACATCTGGCACATCAAAATTTAACTGGTATTTGTGTTATGTATTCATTTAAGTTGTTAATAGAGCTAACGATGGAATTTAAAGTACAACGAGATGCATCCTATCTTTAAAATAAACAAATATTCTCTTATACATGTAAATATTTACTTTTCCAATATTAATCTTTCATTTTTATTCTCTCGAAATGTATTACAAAATCATTTTTAAATGTTGTACACATAGAAACAAACCTAATTCTACACATTCAAACAAAATAATGCGATGGTATGATTGAAATTAGACATATGTTTAATGTTCAAAAAGTGTTTGGAAATTATATAATGACAGATATGGTAGCGTTTAAACTGGAGTGATATAATCATGGTCTTGGTCATCCAGTTGATCTGGTGAGTTGCCAACACCAGAATATGAGTTGTTTTGTCCTTTATTTATCCTTCTACTAACAGGATTAGTATATTCGGTGTTGTCTTTGGAAGAAATACTTATATCGTCGGTGGCGATTCCAAAATCACTTGTATTTGGGTTTGGCAACAAACGATTAGGCGAACTGATGCTAGCCAAAGGAAGTTCAGAGTGATGGGTAAATTGAGTTTTGTCAGAACTGGAAGATGGCTTTTGTGGAAGCGGTGGAAGGTCTCTATCATTAATGTAATCGTAAGCGTTTTCTTTTCTCAGCACTTCGTATGCCGAAGATGGATCTGGTAAATCCGAGTATTTTTCTGATGAAGATATGGAAGGTCTCTGTTGACTTTGTCTCATGCTTTCCATTCTATCATTTATTTCTTTATTCTGGGCTAGATGCCGTCTACAAAAGGAAAAACATAAATATCAGGTCGTATTTAATAAAAATAAGTTTTTGGCTAGTTGTCTAAAAGGATAGTTTACCATGCTGACGTTAAATTCTATTTAATATATCGAAGCTGTCATTGTAATACAGGTATGCCCAGGCAGTTGAGAGTTGCAATCTGGAAAGAGCCAAAAGACAGTTGCACAACATTTCAATGTGCCATAAAGTGTTGTGTTACGGCTGTGGAACAGATTTTTGCAGACTGGTAGTTTCACAGAAAGGCCTTGTTCAGATCGACGAAGAGCTACTAAGCCCGAAAGGACCGTTATCTTGGTAACTTGGCTCGACGAAAAAGGTTTAAATCTGCTGTACAGTTAAACAATCAGTTCAGACGAGCTATCGGAAAGCGGATTTCTTCTCAAACAATGAGAAACAGACTTCATCGTTGTAATGTAAGCTGTCCCACCTTTTCTTACACCACATCATCATCTAGCCAGACAATTATGGGCAAATAATCACCGAAATTGGCAACTGTGTCAGTGGAATCTATCTTTTTTATGGATAAATCTAAATTTTGCGTTGACTTTCAAGACGCTGAATTAAGGCATGTATGGCGTAAATTAAATGAACGCTATGCTTTTTGTTGCGTTGTTCATCATGATCGTTTTGGTGGCGACTCAGTGAAGATATAGGGGTATATGTATTGATTGACCTACTGAGCGACACGTATTTGATTGTAGGACTCTTAACAGGTTTGCGGTATAGATATAAAATCCTATTGTTAGATCTTTCGGTGATGCTATCAGGCACAATTTTACTTTGATGGACAATAATTTCCGACCTGACAGAGCAGGGTTGTGGATAGTATCTTCGAAATGAGACTTTTCAAAGCAAGGAGTGACCGAGTCGATTTCCTGACTTAAACCTAATAGAGCACGTTTGGAAATAACACATTTCAAAGAGCTAGCAACTTTCGGCAGATAGACAAAAGCTAAACACTGTGCTGGTTTAGAAATGGCCTAAAATCTCATAAAACACAATGATTAGCCGCTTGATCCGATTCATCCCAAGACGATGTGATGCTGTTATCCAAGCCCACGGAGGACATACTTGCTACTAAATGTCATTATTTTTTGATAAAAATATTTCTAATTTTGAAATATATATTGAATATTGAATTTCAGAGACTGTCATACTTTGTTCTCAGATTATTACCTATGAATAAATTCTTCAAATGCAAAGTTTCATAAATGTCTGGAGTTTCTCAGTATTGAAAATGTTGAATTAACTTTCCACAACTTTAGAAATAAATTTATCATAACTTTTGATCCTTTTTTGTCAAGTATAATTCATAACCAGTGATTTCGAAACGGACAATTAAAAATATATTCCCATAAAGTGTATATTTACCACATTTGGCATGCTTCTTTTGAATTGTATAGTTTCATAAAAGTTCAAAATATTACATGACATTAAAAGTAATTAGTATTTCAGTATACATTATCTGTTTCATTTACATAACGCCTTCTAGCACTTTTAAACAACTTATAAATAATTAATATGTGTACCATTATACTAACCTTAAAATCCTTTGATTTACTAGGGAAGAATTTTTTTCAAAACTTGGAGGTTTTGTCCACCAACCAAATCGACGCAACACGATAAAAATGAAAAAAATCTTCAACGAACCTCATTTCATGTGACACATCTGGCACATCAAAATTTAACTGGTATTTGTGTTATGTATTCATTTAAGTTGTTAATAGAGCTAACGATGGAATTTAAAGTACAACGAAATGCATCCTATCTTTAAAATAAACAAATATTCTCTTATAATGTAAATATTTACTTTTCCAATATTAATCTTTCATTTTTATTCTCTCGAAATGTATTACAAAATCATTTTTAAATGTTGTACACATAAAAACAAACCTAATTCTACACATTCAAACAAAATAATGCGATGGTATGATTGAAGTTAGACATATGTTTAATGTTCAAAAAGTGTTTGGAAATTATATAATGACAGATATGGTAGCGTTTAAACTGGAGTGATATAATCATGGTCTTGGTCATCCAGTTGATCTGGTGAGTTGCCAACAACAGAATATGAGTTGTTTTGTCCTTTATTTATCCTTCTACTAACAGGATTAGTATATTCGGTGTTGTCTTTGGAAGAAATACTTATATCGTCGGTGGCGATTCCAAAATCACTTGTATTTGGGTTTGGCAACAAACGATTAGGCGAACTGATGCTAGCCAAAGGAAGTTCAGAGTGATGGGTAAATTGAGTTTTGTCAGAACTGGAAGATGGCTTTTGTGGAAGCGGTGGAAGGTCTCTATCATTAATGTAATCGTAAGCGTTTTCTTTTCTCAGCACTTCGTATGCCGAAGATGGATCTGGTAAATCCGAGTATTTTTCTGATGAAGATATGGAAGGTCTCTGTTGACTTTGTCTCATGCTTTCCATTCTATCATTTATTTCTTTATTCTGGGCTAGATGCCGTCTACAAAAGGAAAAACATAAATATCAGGTCGTATTTAATAAAAATAAGTTTTTGGCTAGTTGTCTAAAAGGATAGTTTACCATGCTGACGTTAAATTCTATTTAATATATCGAAGCTGTCATTGTAATACAGGTATGCCCAGGCAGTTGAGAGTTGCAATCTGGAAAGAGCCAAAAGACAGTTGCACAACATTTCAATGTGCCATAAAGTGTTGTGTTACGGCTGTGGAACAGATTTTTGCAGACTGGTAGTTTCACAGAAAGGCCTTGTTCAGATCGACGAAGAGCTACTAAGCCCGAAAGGACCGTTATCTTGGTAACTTGGCTCGACGAAAAAGGTTTAAATCTGCTGTACAGTTAAACAATCAGTTCAGACGAGCTATCGGAAAGCGGATTTCTTCTCAAACAATGAGAAACAGACTTCATCGTTGTAATGTAAGCTGTCCCACCTTTTCTTACACCACATCATCATCTAGCCAGACAATTATGGGCAAATAATCACCGAAATTGGCAACTGTGTCAGTGGAATCTATCTTTTTTATGGATAAATCTAAATTTTGCGTTGACTTTCAAGACGCTGAATTAAGGCATGTATGGCGTAAATTAAATGAACGCTATGCTTTTTGTTGCGTTGTTCATCATGATCGTTTTGGTGGCGACTCAGTGAAGATATAGGGGTATATGTATTGATTGACCTACTGAGCGACACGTATTTGATTGTAGGACTCTTAACAGGTTTGCGGTATAGATATAAAATCCTATTGTTAGATCTTTCGGTGATGCTATCAGGCACAATTTTACTTTGATGGACAATAATTTCCGACCTGACAGAGCAGGGTTGTGGATAGTATCTTCGAAATGAGACTTTT
Source organism: Tegillarca granosa (assembly GCA_029721355.1). Classification (NCBI taxonomy): domain Eukaryota; kingdom Metazoa; phylum Mollusca; class Bivalvia; order Arcoida; family Arcidae; genus Tegillarca; species Tegillarca granosa. The sequence continues at coordinate 129,216 of JARBDR010000296.1, read as the reverse complement.
CAAAGCAAGGAGTGACCGAGTCGATTTCCTGACTTAAACCTAATAGAGCACGTTTGGAAATAACACATTTCAAAGAGCTAGCAACTTTCGGCTGATAGACAAAAGCTAAACACTGTGCTGGTTTAGAAATGGCCTAAAATCTCATAAAACACAATGATTAGCCGCTTGATCCGATTCATCCCAAGACGATGTGATTCTGTTATCCAAGCCCACGGAGGACATACTTGCTACTAAATGTCATTATTTTTTGATAAAAATATTTCTAATTTTGAATTATATATTGAATATTGAATTTCAGAGACTGTCATACTTTGTTCTCAGATTATTACCTATGAATAAATTCTTCAAATGCAAAGTTTCATAAATGTCTGGAGTTTCTCAGTATTGAAAATGTTGAATTAACTTTCCACAACTTTAGAAATAAATTTATCATAACTTTTGATCCTTTTTTGTCAAGTATAATTCATAACCAGTGATTTCGAAACGGACAATTAAAAATATATTCCCATAAAGTGTATATTTACCACATTTGGCATGCTTCTTTTGAATTGTATAGTTTCATAAAAGTTCAAAATATTACATGACATTAAAAGTAATTAGTATTTCAGTATACATTATCTGTTTCATTTACATAACGCCTTCTAGCACTTTTAAACAACTTATAAATAATTAATATGTGTACCATTATACTAACCTTAAAATCCTTTGATTTACTAGGGAAGAATTTTTTTCAAAACTTGGAGGTTTTGTCCACCAACCAAATCGACGCAACACGATAAAAATGAAAAAAATCTTCAACGAACCTCATTTCATGTGACACATCTGGCACATCAAAATTTAACTGGTATTTGTGTTATGTATTCATTTAAGTTGTTAATAGAGCTAACGATGGAATTTAAAGTACAACGAGATGCATCCTATCTTTAAAATAAACAAATATTCTCTTATAATGTAAATATTTACTTTTCCAATATTAATCTTTCATTTTTATTCTCTCGAAATGTATTACAAAATCATTTTTAAATGTTGTACACATAAAAACAAACCTAATTCTACACATTCAAACAAAATAATGCGATGGTATGATTGAAATTAGACATATGTTTAATGTTCAAAAAGTGTTTGGAAATTATATAATGACAGATATGGTAGCGTTTAAACTGGAGTGATATAATCATGGTCTTGGTCATCCAGTTGATCTGGTGAGTTGCCAACACCAGAATATGAGTTGTTTTGTCCTTTATTTATCCTTCTACTAACAGGATTAGTATATTCGGTGTTGTCTTTGGAAGAAATACTTATATCGTCGGTGGCGATTCCAAAATCACTTGTATTTGGGTTTGGCAACAAACGATTAGGCGAACTGATGCTAGCCAAAGGAAATTCAGAGTGATGGGTAAATTGAGATTTGTCAGAACTGGAAGATGGCTTTTGTGGAAGCGGTGGAAGGTCTCTATCATTAATGTAATCGTAAGCGTTTTCTTTTCTCAGCACTTCGTATGCCGAAGATGGATCTGGTAAATCCGAGTATTTTTCTGATGAAGATATGGAAGGTCTCTGTTGACTTTGTCTCATGCTTTCCATTCTATCATTTATTTCTTTATTCTGGGCTAGATGCCGTCTACAAAAGGAAAAACATAAATATCAGGTCGTATTTAATAAAAATAAGTTTTTGGCTAGTTGTCTAAAAGGATAGTTTACCATGCTGACGTTAAATTCTATTTAATATATCGAAACTGTCATTGTAATACAGGTTGGTAAATCCAGAGAAAACCGTGCATCTAATGCAAGCGAACTTACTCACGCTACAGGATGGGGCCTCGGTGGTCTAAAGCGCGTGCTTACGGATCACAGTACCTCTCACCGCCTGGGTTCGGATCCCACCACTCGGGACAGATCCTAGAGTGAGAAAGTGTGTCAGTTCGCTTGCCGAAGGTCGGTGGTTTTCTCCGGGCACTCCGGTTTCCTCCACCATCCCAGAACTGACCGCCTCGAAATAAGTGAAATATTCTTGACTGGGGCGTAAAACGTCATTTCTCCACTCCACTCCACTCACGCTACAGGAAAATTAATTTGAACAAACAGTGTGAGAAGTCATGTATTACATAAACTGAGGATTTCGATTTAGATCACCAGACCAACGTTTAATGGATATTTTAAATGCTCAGTAGTTTATTTAATTTGCGTTATACCGAGATTTTAACGTTTACAATAATATCGTTAAACAAATGCTTAAAACTTTATAACATTGTCTATACTCTATTGTTTGAGAAAGCAAACAAAAAACTAATGCATCTTTTTTTATCTGAAAAGTAATAAAATAAATTAAACAAATTTTTGCTTATGTTCAGGCTTGTAAAATATATCACAGAAAAATAGAATCAAAAAGAAGACTTTTAATGTTGTAATATTGTTTCAGTTTCTATTCCAATATTGCTATAAAGCTGAAGGAAGAGGAGCATTTTATCTTAATAATCAAACATAGTTCTGTGTAATTTTGTTTCTTTAATAATTCAAATGACGGTTACCAATGTGCAAAAAACTCTTTTTTTTACATAAAGTCTTGTTACTCAAAAGAGAATATGAATGTGTTTTAAAAGAAACAAGTTTAGTGTCAAATAAACATGATTAAAAAAACCTACCTGTGTTTTCCCAAATTAATAGCTAGTATTATGGTGCCGACAACAGCTACGACCAAAACTCCACTCACAATCATGGCAACTTTTGCAGTATCTAAAAAGAGAAATAGGTTTGAAGAGCACGAAAAATCAACAGATCTATTGACACATCAAATTTGAATATAATTTCTGGGTTTAACCAGTCGGTTTTGTCATAAAGACAGACTACTGTGTCTCGAAAAGAACAAAGAACTTAAACAAAAGCCTTCCAAACTTATTACTAACTTTTGAGATGTTGGAATCATAAAGTTGTTTTTTTTAAAGTCATGCTACACTTTTACTTTATAGCCATCAAACCTTACATAACAATTTTAAAACTTAAAAAGTCGGTTTTACTGGTGTAATTAATTTCAATCGGAGCGCTTAATCAAAATTTAAAATAAAAAAATAAATGTTGTTTTTATGTTTGATTGAATTTGTTCTGTTTACTTTTTGTGTTAAAAACTAAAACAAAGCAAATGAACAATAACAGCCCGTTTTCCGTTTTAAGGAAGCTAATTTTCCTACCTGTGATTTCTTTTACTTTTGTTGTTGCCGCTGTTGTTGTTGTATCAATTGGTGTTGTTTTTGTAACAGACGAGCTCCCGGTATATGATGGTGACGTTGTTGTAAATGGCGTGTGAACGAGATCAGAACATTCTTAAAAAATAAAGATGCTTATTAAAAAACGTTTCTAAAAGTGACTCACAGAGTTGGTAAGTCTTTAAACTAGATAGAGACAGGTAATAATAGAGAGAAAAAGTCGTGGCTTATGTCCCAGTCAAACTTGAAAGGCTACCTTTATCAAGTTTAAAGACACCAAGTTACAAATAAAAAAAACAGAAAAAACGACATTGTTACCAAGGTTATTGTAAATTCGTTCACTTATATGGTTGAGCAGGATTTACCACATTGAAATTATGAATATCTTAAATGTAATAAAAAATAACCTGAAAAGAACTCCCTTTTAAAACTTCCGCTTAAAATTTTATATTACTTTTAAAGTCTAAAATGACGGGATCAAAAATTTAAACTTACTAGCTGGAACACACATAGCAATGAAAATCGAGGGCAGTAAAAAGAAAAAAGTCTGAATAGATATAGAATGGAAACATAAATATGACAAGAGCTAAAGAGGATGTGACGCATTCACGAGAGGTGAGGAAAAAATCCTTGTGGTATGTGTTCCACACAGAAACTGAAGACATAAACAAATATCACAAAGGTCTGACAATAAAAATAATTGACTAGTTGTACCTGAACATCTATTAAATACTGTAAAAAGTGTTATATCATCCAAAGCTATGATACTGTAAATGTCCTCGCCACAAGTTGCTTCAAAGTATATCTGTTAAATAAAAAGTGGTGGATATATCATAGATCAGCTTTCAATCAGTGTGTGTGTGTGTGTGTGTGTGTGTGTGTGTGTGTGTGTTAAGACTAAAAACAAAACTATCAATGTTGTCCTTGTTGGTTAAAAACTCGGTTTATTTTAGTTCAAAAATAATTAAAATATGAAAACATGTACTTTGAGAATGTCTATGCATAAAAAACATCAAAAGCCACAAAACCATAACAGAAATTTTTTTACATATATCTAGATGACTACTTACAAAGCAATAAACTTAAATGCATATATAAGGTTACGTGCATTCAGTAATTATATGTTGTATTTGAATTAAAATGTTTATATATCGAAGTGAAATTTGATGTTACATTTTTAAAATGTTATCACTTTAAATAATTAAGAAAGGATGTTCTGAAAAAAAGTTTATACGTAAACAGAAAAGTTGATCATTTCTGTTTTGATCGAAGATGTTTATATAGCCGATCGGTAGGAAATCTTCTTAGCCTATAAATCAAAATCAAGTTTATGGCAAACGCTAGATGACCTAATAATTTACAAGTTGATATTTATTGTAAATATAATTGTTAATAGTTCAAAGTTTCTCTAAACACCTCCTACACAAAGTGCAGATAAGGTAAAAACATGAACAACTTTGAATAACATCTTCAAAAATCTTTTTACCTTTAAATTTTGTTGACTAGTGAATGACCATACTTTACAGTGCCACTCATCGTTTTGATTTCCGGATGCACTCCATTTCTCTATTATATTACTGCTGGCATTAATACCAGATGATAGTGTCCCCATTGTGCTCCCATACATGTGGTAATAAAACCGAATGCACCCGCCATTAGGAATATTGGTAATTACAGGACTCAAAAGTGTTGTTTTAGATCCACGTGATGCTATTGTACTATCAAAACTTATATAGTATGAATCTATAAAATATTAAATATAACTTTGTCATAGTTCTGAAACTGAGAAAAAAGCAACTTATCTGAAGTCATAATTCTGAGAGGTCGACTTGATGTTTTTTTTTTCTTTTTTGTAAGATGTTACTTGACTTGGTATTGTAAGCTTTAGTTCTGGTTCATCAAACATTTTCAGTTACTTCTATCTTTGTTTCACATTTATTTGGCACATAGGGAAGTTTTACCCGAGATTAGACACGAATCAAAAAAACCGTTCTATATTTGCAAATTGAGCAAACGCATACGATAGTTTTGCACGCCTATAATTTATACGGATTTACATCGCGGATTTTTTTACACCCATTAAAATGTTACTTTACAAACACCGTATTAGAAAAGTAAAACAAAAGTTAAAAGTATTTAGTGACATTCACTCTTTGAGAATGCCCGTGAAAGTAAAAACAAACTTCAGTATCATGAGCTATACTGGTTATTAAACTTAGAAAATCTATTAACTGGAAAGAATTAAAACATCAGCTATTTTATTCGAAAGGCAAGTAATACCTACCATTACCGTATGCCTTTTTTGGACCCGAGGTTTCTAACTTAGAACTGTACTCATCACGTTCCCAGGCTACATCTGATGTATTTAGGACAATCCAACCACAAAAATCTTTCTCAAACGAACAACTGATATCTGGATAAAAATGGCAAATATACAGGGATAAACAGATATTAATCGGTTCTCTGTTTCTCAAGAGTTTTCGTGTTTTAAATACATAAGTGGGATGGTGGTAAGAACCGTTTAACAGTAATCAACGCCCCTAGTCAGTAGATACCACTATGTCGTTAGACCCAATGCCTCACTGTGTATTTATATTGTCTTGCTCCCTAATTTTCTTGGTTTCCTGGTGTCTCGTTGTATGAACTTTTTTCTAGTTTATTTGTAAATAATTTAGCTGCATCTGACACAATAGCAAGATGGTCAAATGAAAACGGCCAAAAATAAGTTTAACAGTCACGTTTTTTAAGTTTTCTATGCGAGATAGTCCGATTTTAAAACCACTAAAACTCGTATTAAATTGACGTTTTGTGGCTAACGCGTGTTTTGTTTGTTTGTTTGTCTGTCTGTCTGTCTGTCTGATTGTTTGTTAAAAGTGCACATTTTCGGCTGAAAGCTTATTTTCCGGGGTAATCAACACCGTGGCAACAGTGTCTAGGTTTCTTGAAGCGAACTTGAATGGGAAAACACAAACTTAAAGTTGTTATTTTTAGTTTTTTCAACGCCAAATAGATAGAAATATTAATGTGTAATTCTTGCATCATTTCTTGTGTAGTTTCGAGGTAGACGAAGTAGTTAACGAATTCCGTTATTTTTGTCGAACCATAATAAATTTAAAAGTACAATAGATATCCATATCAAAGCACCAACAGACGCAATATTAAACACACACACACGCGCGCGCGCGCGTGTGCGTTTTAGTGTGTGTGTGTGCGTTTTAGTGTGTGTGTGTGTGTGTGTGTGTGTGCGTGTGTGTGTGTGTGAGGAAAATGGAAAATCTTTTTTTCTTTACTTAGGTGCATTTACGTAAGTTATTACGCAATTTGGTTAACAACGAAGTCAAAAGCGGGGATCACCTGATCCGTATCTGTGTTAAACAGAATTTAAACAGAAACCAAAATAGGGAAAAGTAAATAAAAACAAGTTTAAAAGAAAATTATAACTTAATGGTGACAATCATAACTTCCTGGTTGGCATGTTGTAACAAAGTCTTATATATTTATCAAGACCAAAAATCACAATTTATCGATTATTTAATCCCCGATGAACAACAATTAACTTATATAATTAGAGCTTTAATTAAAATATCCCGGTCATAAAAACCGATAATATCAATTAATAGTTTCGAGGTATGATATACAATCAAGTGACTGTAATATTCTGTATGCTGTGTTTATGTGCACGTGCATGTGTGTATTCGCGTGTACGTGCGAGTAAGAAAAAAAAAACTCACCTTGATGATTGCTTCCTAATGATTTGTTTAAAATATTTACCAGACATATAAAACAAAAGACAATCTCTAATGTCCTCATACTTCTAACAATGTACTCAAGAGTAATGCTCTATTGTCATTAACTACCTTTAAATGCAACCGACCATATCGGGGTATTTAAAATTGTGTAATAATTGAAGCAACCAATTGTTAGGACAGTTAAATGCATTTTAAGAACAAAACAGATCATATTATAGTCCATAGGCCATCAAATTTCGGGATACGTTTTGGTTGTTCGTTGAGTGTAAAGTTGTTTAACTTCGCATCAGAATTTATTCAGCTATTATCTATGAGAGGAAGTTTTTTTAATCTCTAAGTATTAATCTAGCTAGCAACAAGCGATTGTCTGTGCGAGTATTATGGTCTGCCTTGTACTACCGCGCACCCCGTGCCACTTTTGCTAAGGTGCTACGTCACCGAGTAAGGACGCCAGAAAGCATACTGTAACCGGGTGAACCAGTTGATTCTCCTAATGCCAAGTGTCAAAATTTTGAAGTAATTATTACTTGGCCGAGATTCATACCGGGAAACATGACGAGTTCCCTGCAATAGTGTATCCTCTATTTAAAAAGCATTGCCAACCGAGTTATCTTATCGCGCTCTAGCGGACCACAGTACAGTTTACTGAAGATATATGATTTTGTGATAAAGTTTGCCAGTTTGCTTGCTGATACACATCGTTTTCGTCACTATCGTAGAACTCGTGACCACTTACATTCCATATTATTACTTAAGATACCGTCTTTCCGACTCATAGGTAGAGCGTCCGTCTCGAGAGCAGAGGGTCTTGTGAACCGCAACAAAGCACATTAAAAACCCAATTACACATATCACACATACACTAACTTGCTGATTCGACATAAAACGACTTCAGGTTTTAAATGATGTCAACGCAGCACCATATATCATATAACAACGAATATCTACTGGTAGAGAAATGCAGAGAACATGAAACCCATTTCTGTTGATTTATTTCAATTTCGAATAACTTATCCGAGTTTGGTTTCTTAACTGTAATTAACAAAGAAATAGAAATTAACAAGAGGCCCATGGGCCTTAACGCTCACCTGAATATATGTCCAATATTGTTTGCAAAGTGCAACAGACAATATATTAAGTACAGAAACTTTAAAAGTTTTTTTAAGTTAAGAACTCCCAAAAAACTTAATCAGAAAAATATCCACTCACATTTCATTTATAAGTAGCTTATATAATATGCATGAAGTAACTGTAGTACAATGAATAATTTCCAAATCATTAATCAATTTCAGTATACTTATGCAGCTATGTCCTTGACCTTTGAACATATATGACCTTGAACCATATATGATTGTCATGTCAATACCTACAGTATTCTAATATACATGCCTATGCATGAAATTAATAGCTCCCAAGATAATTATTATTTTAGTATTCCTATGTTGATATGACCTTGACCTTTCAACATATAACCTTAAACGATATATCAAAATGATGATCACATCAATACCTACAATATTCTAATATACATGCCTACAAAAAGTTAATAGTTTTCAAGATAATAAGCAATTTAAGTATTTTTTTGCAGCTGTGACCTTGACCTTTGAATATATGACCTTGAACCATCTATCAAAATGATCGTTGTCGCAATACCTTCACTATTCTCATATACATGCCTTTACAAAAAGTTAATAGCTTTCAAGATAATAAGCAATTTAAGTATTTTTTTGCAGCTGTGACCTTGACCTTTGAATATATGACCTTGAACCATCTATCAAAATGATCGTTGTCGCAATACCTTTACTATTCTAATATACATGCCTTTACAAAAAGTTAGTAGTTTTTAAGATAATTAGCAATTTGTCTTTTTTGCAGCTGTGACCTTGACCTTTCAACATATGACCTTGAATCATGTATCAAAATGATAAGCATGTCAATACCTACAATATTCTAATATACCTGCCTATACAAAAAGTTTATAGTTTTCAAGATAATTAGCAATTTAAGTCTTCTTCTGCAGCTGTGACCTTGACCTTTCAACATATGACCTTGAACTATATTTCAAAATGATGGTTGTCGCAATACCTACAATATTCTAATATACATGCCTATACAAAAAGTTAGTAGTTTTCAAGATATGTGTAATTAGCAATTTAAGTCTTTTTTGCAGCTGTGAACTTGACCTTCCATCATATGATCTTGATCCATATATCAAAATGATCGTCATGTCAATATCTACAATATTCTTATATACATGCCTATACAAAAAGTAAACAGTTTTCAAGATAATAAGCAATTTAAGTCTTCTTCTGCAGCTGTGACCTTGACCTTTCATCATATGACCTTGATCCATATATCAAAATGATGGTTGTCGCAACACCTACAATATTCTAATATACATGCCTTTACAAAAAGTTTATAGTTTTCAAGATAGTTAGCAATTTAAGTCTTCTTCTGCAGCCGTGACCTTGACCTTTTAACATATGACTTTGTACCATATATCAAAATACTCATTGTGGCAATACCTACAATATTCTAATATACATGCCTATACAAAAAGTAAATAGTTTTCAAGATAATTGGCAATTTAAGTCTTCTTCTGCAGCTGTGACCGTGACCTTTCAACATATGACCTTGAACAATATATCAAAATGATTAGCATGTCAACACCTACAATATTCTAATATACCTGCCTTAACAAAAAGTAAATAGTTTTCAAGATAAATAGCAATTTAAGTCTTCTTCTGCAGCTGTGACCTTGACCTTTCAACATATGACCTTGAACCATATATCAAAATGATCGTTGTCACAATACCTACATTATTCTAATATACATGCCTATACAAAAAGTTAATAGTTTTCAAGATATAGTGACAAATATATAATCTTTAGCAATTTTCCCACTCAGAGCCTTACAATTTCCCCATTTTGAGCCCCATAGCTACCATTTGTGCAAATCTGAAAATAGATGACATAAGGATGTTATAAATGAAATAACTAAGGTATATCTCTTGTAGATTCAGAGAAGAAGATTTTTAAAGTTTTTCACTATTTCCCCCTTATGGGGCCCCAAGAGGACATAACTCCTTCATTTGTGCAAATCTGAAAGGGCTTCACCTAGGCATGATGGTAGCCAAGTTTCATTAAATTTGGCCTAGTGGTTTTGGAGGAGAAGATTAAAATGTAAAAAGTTTACGCACGACGGACGACGCACGACGGACGAAGATGGATAGCAATAGCTCATCTGAGCTTTCAGCTCAGGTGAGCTAAAAAGTGTTTATAACACACACACAAACACACACACTTATATGTATTAAATGTATTTTAAGTTTGGCAGACCCTTTACATTTCTCTATGAAATATATTTAATATGAGCTTAGTTAGTCGCTTTTGTAGCGAGTGTTCCGAGGTTGCAAAATTTGGCAGGAAGGATAAGTACATGTATTTGAAAAATATCATAAATATTATTTTGTCTTTATATCCGGTGTTTTTTTGGTGTTTTTTTTTTTTTTAATTCCTTGTATCTTGTCTTTTGTTTTCTATTTCAGTAGTTTTGATTTATTTTAATTTTTATATTGATTACTCGACTCATTGAATGAAGTTTTTGTTTTTAATATTTATTTATTTACGCGCGCGCGCGCGTTTGTGTGTGTGTGTTAATTTGTGTTAATTTTAATGATTTAATACTAGTATTAACTTTCATATATAAGATATATTAATCGTATTTAATACTGTTTATTATAATTGCTATACATAATGTTAGACAATACAGACAAAATCGCAACAACATATTAAAAAAATAGTAAAAGATAAAAGAGTTTTAGTAATACTTAAATGCAATATTCTGTTTACAGTATTGCGTGGAAGAAGTTCAGCTTAGGAGTTTGGATTTCATTGTCGACAAATTCTAATAATTGGCATTCCATATAACTACACTGTGTTGAATTGAATTAAAACTTATTTTTCAATACGCACCTTAAATTTAAACAAAATAACTAGTGTCATGTTACTTCTTTATTTTATACTCTACTTTCTAATGAACTAACACTACTAGTTTTACACACAGGCTCTTGTCGGTAACTGACAACATCTGTAGACATAGTGAAGTTTGAGGAGTAGCCAACTGAGGCAGATAACGATTTCATAGATGTCTTCTCCAAACCATTGCTTACCGATGAAAATCCAAGTTCCCGTGTCGACCTGGAGTTTAAGGAACCTTGCTCTTGGATGTAAGAAGACTCTAAGCTTGTTTTAGAACCGATATTTCTATTTGTTTTAACAAATGATGACGGTTTATTTTCTAAAAATTGTTTTTCTTTGATTTTTAACTTCCTTCGATCAAGAAAAATTAAAATTCCTATAGCACTTGAAAGTAGTAAATTTAATATTTCCAGTCCATAACAACCGCTGACTTTTCCTTCTTCCAACATTGCGGTTTCTGTTCCCACGATGAGAAGTATAAGTAGAGTCATTAAAACTGAAATAGCCAAACATGAAAACATGTTACGTATATCTTATTTCAGATGTATTGAAGTTAGTATCGGAGAAATTATTTTGTTATTTTTATTGCACTATTTATGTTGCAAACCATAACATTTGCATATTTAATTTAAAATTTAAGCAACATATATAAATCACAAAATTATAAAAACTTGGAAAAAATCATATGTTGGCAAATTGTTTTGAAATTCATCGTTTATTCTTCAACAAATTAACACTTGTACCCAAGTACGTCTTCCGAATCTAAACTTCCATTTTCAAATCAAAATTTTTACACTCTACTTTCGAGTGAACTTAAACTTATGCTAGTTAGCTGTGAATAATTTAATACTTCTGTAGAACCACTAAATTCTGAAGTATTTTGTCTGGATTCCGCATATGATGAAACCGATATCCCGTCAGCACCACTTACAGACGACAGCCAGTGTTCTAGAGTTGACTTGGAATAATTTGAAAATGTTTCCTCAATTTCGTATTGATTTTCTTTTGTTTTGTCAACTGATCTATCGAAATTATCGTAGTACTCCGACAGAGATGAACAAATACACATTGATAAGATTTCTTCTTTGGATGGAATAACCCATCCTTTTCTTTCAAGTGTTATAAATACTAAAACGAGCACAGAGAAAATTAAAGAAAATATCGCCAAGACATATGAAGAAGAGAGACTGGCGTCGTGTTTGGCTGCTTCCACTCCATACAATAAGACGCTTACACTCGTACATCCACCTAAAAGGTAAGAAATGGGCGTCATCAGGGTCGTTATTTATGAGGATATTTCCTGAAGACTAAGCTTGACGATTTACTCAACTTTAAGATGATGCATTATCCCCCATCCCGTAATCCAACAAAAAATGTCACTGACTGCCATGTTTTTGAAAATAAACATTCCGTATGCTGATACTTTCCCCTTAAACTCTGCTTCCATTATATACAAATGGTATTTAAAACATTTTATGAACATTTCATTTACACACAATTGTTTAATTTACATGCTACCAAATCAAAACAGGCTTAACCTTCAAGAAACACGTGGTTTTACGCTCATTATTAGGAAATTGCGACAAAAAAACACAGTTTGTGATCGTGGGCATTTTAAATTGTATTTTTAAGAATCATGCATTTAGAAAATAATTCTGTATAAGAATTTTTGACAGAAATAGAAATATGTGTAGATAGGAATATGTCATTATTATTTTAATTCTAATTCATTTTCGAACGAGTATGCATTTATTTTGAGGATGTAGAATATTGCTTACCTAGTCCAAATGCCATTCCCATGACGATTCCGGAGAGACGATCTCTATATGGTTGAAGCCTCCGTATACATGCATATCCAATTAATGCAAATTCCATCAAGAACAGCACAATTAATGAAATAGTCATCAAAACTCGAGCTCCAATGTGCCAGTCGCTACCTGAAAGCGTGAAACATTATTTAAACATGAAGCTGAAAAACATGCACATATACTTAAAAATAGCGAAAACCACCACCGAAACGGCATAGCATACGAACAGAAATAAATGAGTAAAACATCACGTAATGAAGCTACTGATTATTTACTTATTGACAGGGTACGGACACTGGCTTTAATGTCCAAAACGGTGTCCAGTGGTATGGTTTTAATACATTTGTAGAGTTCTGGCTATATAATTCATTTATCAACCAGTGGCCATTGATGAAACCATCAAGCTCTTTAAACATTATCCATGTCATGATGATTCTAAGTAGGTATATACCCGTGAAAAAATTCTTTTGAAAATTTTACAATGGTCAACACTTAAAATAACTTTGAATGGCTTTACGTTGGGTTATAACTAAGCTTTGGTGTAATGTAAATTTTTAGCTTTATTTGGAAACATATCCTCATAAATGTAGTAAACTGAAACAATGAAAGCTAGTAAAATAACAAGGAAAATTCGAAGAGAATTGCGTATCGGAAACAAATGATAAAACTTCCTACTTTTGAAGGCAACTTGCTATATGTTTACGTTTAAAAATTAAAACCACACATTTATTTTAATTTTTTACTTATCTCATTTACACAGACGTATTTATTTTCACATTTAAGCCAGCCTTACCATATTTGCGTTTCCCAGACCATAAGCGCTTACCGGACATGAATATATCCTCACCAAAAACGGAGTCGGAGCAATCCCAGCTGTCACGTGATTGGTCTAGAATACATCCCTGCCACAGACCGAGCTTTACACGTCGACCATGCAGAGTAAAGTGACACCAATCATTGGTTCCATAGGAAATCACGTGAAATAATAAGTTTAACGCATATGCTACAAGGGCTAGCACATTATAGAGCGTGGGGGTGTTCAGATGTACCAACATGGCTTAGAACTGCAATAGCCATCATCTAAAACAAAAACTATAATGCTAATTAACAAATTCATACCAAGATAACTTATAACTGAAACAAGAATGCCAATAAACCAAGAGAATGCAGAGTTATAACATTTATTGTAAGAGTTACTTGAACACTAGACATAATGATAAAACTATATCCAGTAGTATTGTTATAATATTTTTGAACTGTCTTAAGATCTTAAGATCATCTATATTAACACTTGTAATTATGAAAGATGATCATTTTAAAAAATGACAAAACCAAAACTATTCACATGTACATACAATGCAAACAGCTTACCGTTCTCGGTTTGATTGGAGTGAGTTATCTAGTTGGTGACACGAAATTTTTGATATTCTTAAGTGCACACATATTGTTGAAACAATCTGTAAAAAAATCTATAAATAATAACGAGCTGCTTGCTTTTGGTGTTTTCTCAAATAATCTTACTAATAGTAAGATGGTCACCTATGCAGAGTTGATTACGCAGTGCAGGGAAGGAAATCAACCCCCCCCCCTTCCTTAAAGAAAATAAGGTTGTAATGTGTTTGATTATAATATTGATTTAACATTACAAAATCAGTAAAACAATATGAGTTACCTGAAATTCATCTTGCTAGCACTCACGTTACCTGTAAAACTTCAATCCATAGTTTAAAAAATGTTAAACATAACTTTTAAACAATAATGTAAATGGCGGCACATAGAATTTTGAACAGTACGAAAACATGTAAATAACCTTAAAATTCCCTCAAGCGTGCATTCACAAACAACTACCTATACACCTTAGATGGTTTTAAATGCACTAGATCTACATTTTCCACAAGTATACGACTCATGTATATAGATATAGGATATGTTCTGTTGAGAATGCTGGGGTTAAGGTAGACAAAGTAACATTACTCATTGCATTATGTCACAGCTTTAGATTTTCCAGGTAAGAAATTTAGTTTAGAAGCTTCAAGAGAAGTTATGCAATTTAATAGACGCTCATTAATTTTATATAATGTCATTGTCTTTATTAAAACGGAAGTTACCATATTTAAATCAGCTGTTCGATCATGATTGGCTATGGTCATTTTTTATGCCAATACAATAGAATAGCTCTTTCGGAAGTAAATTAAATAAATTTGTAAATGAAGGATAAATAAATATGTTTAACATTTTTAAAAGATTTTTTTTTCTATCTGCAGAGACATAAAATTTTCGATATCCCTTAAAATCGTCATTCTTAAACAGTTACTCATTGTGTTCGGTTCATTGGTTGTCATTGTGAATACCTGCAAAAGTACTTGATAACTACCACGTGTTATCCCTGGTGCCTATTTGTATCTTTTGCTGTCAATATGCGTTTATCATATGCCTTGCCACATTACTTTATTATTGTGACGTCTTCTTGGTTGATCTGACCGTTGTATTGACTTAACCCCCCTCTGTTTCAATGTTTAGCAGAAAACATTAAAATGACAATAGCCAAAGCAACCAATAAACGAAACAAAACTCAAACAAACATAAAAGATAAACACTATTAATACCAACAATAATGCATTGAAAACACATCACATGCAAATGAAGAAATCGGATATAACTGTCATGTGCTGATTTTGAATTTCTATTAAAATAATGCATTCAAAATCAGCACATGACAAGTTGTCATGTGCTGATTTTGAATGCATTATTTTAATAGAAATTCAAAATCAGCACATGGCATAACTGCTAAACACAATATAAATTTACAAACGATTGAAATAAAATTAATTTTGCATGTTTGAATTTTAGTGACCAATTACGCAGTAACATTGGTTGAAAATTGCATACCAGGTTCTCATTGTACTAAATTTAAGCGTTTGATGAGGCGTCTTATTTAAATTGCCTATGATATTTTTGTGCATGTTTTTTTTTTCTGAAACAAGAATTTGTATTTCGTTTCGTATTGTAGATCAACCATCAAAACAAAGATTTAAATCGCGATATATGATATAGATACTGTACAGACATGTTGGTGGAGTTAAATAAACGACCCACGTTTTATAGCATTCTTGCTATTATATCATATACATTGAACCTGCTATTTCAAGTCATCGCATTTGCGACCATCGATTGGTGTCACTTCACACTTAATGGGCGCCGTATAAAGCTTGGACTATGGTTAGCGTGTGGTTACTATCAGAAAAGCGATTCATGGCAATGTTCAGATGAGGTTTTCAAGGACACGGAATTTCTAAGCGGTAATAGAATTTAGTACTTAATTGGCTGTGGCCCTATAAAATTGTTTTTAACCTAATAACTGCTTACTTAATTGTCAATGCCTCGTCAAAGTAAGACATTCATAAACATTAGACGGCTACATCTCGTATTGGTTGGTTGTTTGTTGAAACACATCTGTTTCCCTTTACTCTTCCTTAAGAACATAATTCATTTTAATTGTTTCACTTGACATCACAATTACTTGTGTTTTTCCTATTCTCGCTAACGACTTTAAATCTTTTTTGAATATTTGTCAAAATTAAATATTCCCCTTGCGACTTCAAGTCCAACATTAAATGCTTCAAAATTTTCCTTTTTCCCAGATGCGAAATCACAATCATTGAAATAAAATGAAATGTTGTAATAAATTAATTACCAGTTTTTTTTTATTTTTCAGTAGTTCGAGAATGGCCGTTTGGAGCCAGAATATTTGCCACTCTTTCTTTGATAGTACTTTTTCTGATGGAGTTTGTGTTGATCAGTTATGTCTGTATAAAGAGACTTAAGCGATATCGAAAACACCTCTCACAGATATTATATGGCATGTCATTCTTTGTGGGTATGTAGGTTTTATTTATTTTGTGTTATTGTCCCTTTTAAAAATGCAATTCTAAGTATGACAGCAGGGTTTAGTGTACAAGATCTTTCCGTTGAAAGGGGATTTAAATTAAAAGGTGTTTGCAAAATCTTTAATTTTCTTTATTCCCTCTTTTAATGTTGGAAAGCTTTGCTCTTGAAGACTATTTAATATCTTGTCCGTCCCTATCAAGAAATTTTAATTAGTGGATCCACTTTATATTTTGTGTTTGTCCGTCCCTATCAAGAAATTTTAATTAGTGGATCCACTTTATATTTTGTGTTTGATTATTGCAAAGTAAAATATAATGTAATTTTTCAACGTGGCTAAAGAATTGATTAACTTTCCTTGAGAACTGTAGAACTTACTTTTTATGAATTTTATGATAAGCCACACGGTCCTTAACCATCTTTTTAAAACTATTTAATACAGGTATTTGTGTTTTATATATTTATTTTTATTAACATTTGGCGTGAAATAATCACTGTCGTACTAGAATTATTGAATACCAACAATGATTTTATTTATTTTCTATAGCGTCGACGTCAATCATTCTACTGTTACTTATTGGATCTGAAGTCCCTAGCTTGGAAGAAGGAACTATTGGCTCCAGTTACGGGTTGGAGGTCATCTGTGTAATACTTACCATAGCAACCAGTATTTTCATATTTCTTGACAGACGAAAACGGAAACGTAGCGGAAAATCTGAGAAATCCAAAAGTTATAAATTCATATACACAATATCGGACGATATGAGTACAAGTTCAAGGACAAATTATGGATCTTCCTTCAATCCAGAAATGAATTCCATGCATTCCAGAACTACACAGGAGTCTAGACTAACATCAATGGACAATGCTGCATTTGAGAAAGCATCTACAACATCTCTAGCAGGTTCTGTTGACATTAGTTACAAGACCGATTTTACAGCATCAACCGATCTTGTCAGCTATAACCAAGAACCATTACGAAGGACCAGCAGTGTTAGCTCTGTAGAAAGCCAAGTTTGATACAAGACAGTCCTTGGTATAACAATTTCCATTTCTTCTAAATAGAATTTGTCTATGACCAAATCATTTTATTTATCTCTGGACGCAAAAGTGTTGTCTACAGAGACATGCGTTTTTAATAATAAAAATGTTATACATTTGAAAAAATATCTGTAGTTTCCCGGTGTTAGAGTTAACGTGATTTATTCACTGTGAGCATAAAACTACGAAACTTAAATAAGCAAAGGCAGCATTAACATTTTTTAATATATTGTAAAAATATCAGGGCTCAGTTGTTCAAATCTTGATAAGTTTGATCAATGATTAACAAACAAATTTAAAACATTAACAAATATCAGCTTATCATTATCAAATAAAAAACGTTGTAACAGTGTTCATAAGTTTGATTTTGACAAATCAAATGATTAAAACTAATCAAATTTCCAACAACTGACCCGTTTTTCTATGCATAATAAATGTAATGAATTCCAAATATGACTAAAATAAAAATTTAACTACATTAAATAAAAGATCTTCAATGTACTAGTACTTATTTGCAGTGTTTTGGAGATAAGTAAACTGATATCACTAATTGCAAATTTGCAAATATTTTCAATTTTTAGTGTAATGACATCACATTAGTTTCAAACTTCTTCAGTGTTAAGGTCTGAATACAACCATTGGACAGGAGACAGTATCTACTTTGTCATATACTTTAGCTGCTGGTTCATTCCTTACAACCATTGGACAGGAGACAATATCTACTTTGTCGGCTACTTTAGCTGCTGGTTGATTCCTTACAACATTGGACATGAGACAATATCTACTTTGTCAACTGTTTTAGCAACTGGTGGATTCCTTACAACATTGGACAGGAGACAGTATCTACTTTGTCACCTACTTTAGCCACTAGTTGATTTCTTACAACATTGGACAGGAGATAATATCTACTTTGTCGGCTACTTTAGCTGCTGGTTGATTCCTTACAACATTGGACATGAGACAATATCTACTTTGTCGACTGTTTTAGCCACTGGTGGATTCCTTACAACATTGGACAGGAGACAGTATCTACTTTGTCACCTACTTTAGCCACTAGTTGATTTCTTACAACATTGGACAGGAGACAATATCTTTTTTGTCAGCTACTTTAGCTGCTGGTTCATTCCTTACAACCATTATACAGGAGACAATATCTACTTTGTCAGCTGTTTCAGCCTCTGGTGGATTCCTTAAAACCATTGGACAGGAGAAAGTATCTATTTTGTCACCTACTTTAGCCACTGGTTAATTCCTTACAACATTGGACAGGAGATAATATCTACTTTGTCACATACTTTAGCTGCTGGTTGATTCTTTACAACCATTGGACAGGAGACAGTATCTACTTTGTCACCTACTTTAGCCACTGGTTAATTCTTTACAACCATTGGACAGGAGACAGTATCTACTTTGTCATATACTTTAGCTGCTGGTTGATTCCTTACAACATTAGACAGGAGACAGTATCTACTTTGTCACATACTTTAGCTGCTGGTTGATTCTTTACAACCATTGGACTGGAGACAGTATCTACTTTGTCACCTACTTTAGCCACTGGTTAATTCCTTACAACCATTGGACAGGAGACAGTATCTACTTTGTCACCTACTTTAGCTGCTGGTTGATTCCTTACAACATTAGACAGGAGACAGTATCTACTTTGTCACATACTTTAGCTGCTGGTTGATTCTTTACAACCATTGGACAGGAGACAGTATCTACTTTGTCATATACTTTAGCCACTGGTTGATTCTTTACAACCATTGGACAGGAGACAGTATCTACTTTGTCACCTACTTTAGCTGCTGGTTGATTCCTTACAACCATTGGACAGGAGACAGTATCTACTTTGTCACCTACTTTAGCCACTGGTTAATTCCTTACAACCATTGGACAGACAGGAGACAGTATCTACTTTGTCACATACTTTAGCTGCTAGCCAATTCCTTACAACCATTGGACAGGAAAAAGTATCTACTTTGTCAGCTGTTTTAGCCACTGGTTGATTCCTTACAACCATTGGACAGGAGACAGTTATCTACTTTGTCACATACTTTAGCTGCTAGTTGATTCCTTACAACCATTGGACAGGAGACAGTATCTACTTTGTCACATACTTTAGTTGCTGGTTGAGTCCTTACAACCATTGGACAGGAGACAGCATCTACTTTGTCAGCTACTTAAGCTGCTGGTTCATTCTTTACAACCATTGGACAGAAGACAGTACAAACACATGGCATTTTTCAGCAAGCAACTACAACTAGTCAAGTAAACCAACAAACAGTAATTCATGTGAAACAAAGTTCTAAATACCTCAAATTAACATTTATCAAAACAGAAGAACAAAATGAAATGAGATATAGAATGCAGTTAAATAACATGTACTTGTAAAACTACTTCTATCAACTGCAAGAGCACAAAAGCAAAATGATAATGATTATAAAACACATCATGAACAAATTTAAAAAAGCACTTATAAAACCCAAAATGTATATTAATGCCAATTTGTACATCCAAATACAAAAAAAAAAAAAAAACAAAACAAAACAAAACAAAAATAATAATAATAATAATTAAAAAAAACCAGGTGACGGTGTCTTCTTCTAGTTCTTTATTAAATGTAAAATTAATGAATGAATAAAAGTTATTCTCAAAATAATTTATTTTATGACCATTTTGAACATATTTAAAACATGATATTAACATTCAAAAATCTTTAACAAGTATGATGTAAAACATGTAAACAGCCATCATTACACTGTTAATTATATCACTTTTACAAACAAGTCAATATTATTTCTCATATGTGTGTGTGTGTGTGTGTGTGTATGTGTGGGTAAAATTATGAAATATGTGGGAAATTTCAAAACTCATGTCTACAACATTGTTTTTAATCATTTAATCAGGAACTTTTAACTGTATGCACTTAAGTAAAGAAGACAAGACAATGTTTTAGCTTGATAAGGTGTTTTTTTACACTTAACTGGTTTGATCATTAATAATGAAATAAAAAACATAAGATTATTACATTATATACTTTGGTTAATTTACATGATTTGTGTAAGAGGAAACAATCTTAAAAAGGCAATTTTTTCAGCCAGTGAGAAACATATTTAAAAATATTTACCTCACCATTTTCTTTGATGGAAATTTCATATTCATTGTTAGGTAACAACCTAAAGAAAATTCATGTATTTTTTTATATTTCATACATACTATGTTTGAGCAGTTAATTATCAGTTTGAACTGTTAAATTTGTGATTATTTACTCTTAATCCTTTTGAAAAGAATATATAACTGATCTGTTCTGTCAAATAATGGTTAAAAAATAATGAGCCACTGATAAAATAAGATTGTAATTGACATAAAATATATAATTCTGCATTTATTTGTAGTCTAATTATGACAACGTAAAACTGCATTGCAGAAAAAAGGATGTAAAATAGCTACAGCATAAATTGATAAAAACCACCACAGGGATAATGCTAAAACAAATGACAAAGCAACAAAATACCAATAAATATAGTAAAAACTTATTCTGATCTAATCAGAATAAATATAGCATAATTAATATATTCCTGTAAATACTCATGTTCATTTTTTTACCTAATGGTTTGCTCTGAATAAGGGCCAAAATCTTATTTTCATCCCCTACATTCAGACACAACAAATTATTCCTTAAAAAGCATTAAATACTTTCAATGCATTTTTCTTATTAATACCAAATGCATATGCATTGTATCAAATTTAGGCTCCTCTTCTCTTCTTCTACAAAAGCATGACACCTTGCTAAACAAGGCTGAAAAATGTTTCTGTCATGTTAAAAACAGCTTGCTTTTGAAGAATTCACCTTGCTAAACAAGGCTAAAAAATGTTTCTGTCATGTTAAAAACAGCTTGCTTTTGAAGAATTCACCTTGCTAAACAAGGCTGAAAAATGTTTCTGTCATGTTAAAAACAGCATGCTTTGAAGAATTCACCTTGCTAAACAAGGCTGAAAAATGTTTCTGTCATGTTAAAAACAGCATGCTTTGAAGAATTCACCTTGCTAAACAAGGCTGAAAAATGTTTCTGTCATGTTAAAAACAGCTTGTTTTTGAAGAATTCACCTTGCTAAACAAGGCTGAAAAATGTTTCTGTCATGTTAAAAACAGCATGCTTTGAAGAATTCACCTTGCTAAACAAGGCTGAAAAATGTTTCTGTCATGTTAAAAACAGCTTGCTTTTGAAGAATTCACCTTGCTAAACAAGGCTGAAAAATGTTTCTGTCATGTTAAAAACAGCTTGCCTTTGAAGAATTCACCTTGCTAAACAAGGCTGAAAAATGTTTCTGTCATGTTAAAAACAGCTTGCTTTTGAAGAATTCACCTTGCTAAACAAGGCTGAAAAATGTTTCTGTCATGTTTAAAACAGCATGCTTTGAAGAATTCACCTTGCTAAACAAGGCTGAAAAATGTTTCTGTCATGTTAAAAACAGCATGCTTTGAAGAATTCACATTGCTAAACAAGGCTGAAAAATGTTTCTGTCATGTTAAAAACAGCATGCTTTGAAGAATTCACCTTGCTAAACAAGGCTGAAAATGTTTCTGTCATGTTAAAAACAGCTTGCTTTTGAAGAATTCACCTTGCTAAACAAGGCTGAAAAATGTTTCTGTCATGTTAAAAACAGCATGCTTTGAAGAATTCACCTTGCTAAACAAGGCTGAAAAATGTTTCTGTCATGTTAAAAACAGCATGCTTTGAAGAATTCACCTTGCTAAACCAGGCTGAAATATGTTTCTGTCATGTTAAAAACAGCATGCTTTGAAGAATTCACCTTGCTAAACAAGGCTGAAATATGTTTCTGTCATGTTAAAAACAGCTTGCTTTGAAGAATTCACCTTGCTAAACAAGGCTGAAAAATGTTTCTGTCATGTTAAAAACAGCATGCTTTGAAGAATTCACCTTGCTAAACAAGGCTAAAAATGTTTCTGTCATGTTAAAAACAGCTTGCTTTTGAAGAATTCACCTTGCTAAACAAGGCTAAAAAATGTTTCTGTCATGTTAAAAACAGCTTGCCTTTGAAGAATTCACCTTGCTAAACAAGGCTGAAAAATGTTTCTGTCATGTTAAAAACAGCATGCTTTTGAAGAATGAAACTTTGTAAACATATTATTAAAAACAGTTTAAATTTGACTAGAAGTAAACAAATGCCACAAATTTTAATTTAATATGACTGGCAAGCTACTAGTATATATATATATATATATATATATATATATATAGTTAATGCCTTAATAACAAGCTAAAACATATCTACATATCTGAAAACATCTGAAAACATTGCAGGAAGGTATCAGACACCAGTTATACATAGAGTAATAAGTATAGTACCTTAAGCCTTATTTTACTACATCTGACAATATCTAGTATATAAGTGACAATATTATGCCTCTGAAGAAAGATTTATGAAATTCAAAACTGGTCAAATTGATGTTTTGAGTACAGTATAGAACAAGTTTTCTTCTTATGAGAAGAGTGGAACAAATAAAGTTGGTATCAATCCTATTCTGATGTCAAATTATTCTGATAAATCACAACATGTATAATAGAAATTTAGAGTTTTTTTTTAAAAAAAAAATCTAAAACAAGTTTGAAGTTTAACAAATTAATGAGTATTAAATCTCACAAATGATGCAAATACTTTTTGAAATGGTCCATATTCACACACTATTTTGGCAGTATGAACACAGTGATGGTGTAGCAAAGAGGAAATTAGACACAAAATATAAAATGAAACAAAAACTAAATAGCTCTAAAACATGATAATCAAGACCTACCCCAACTAAACACACACACACACACACATACACACACAAACCTTTTTTCCAGGCAGTCATTTAAAACATAAAATAATATATGATAAGAACAGAAATGACACAAAGATCTACTATAATTATGTCAATAATGGCATAGTTTTTTATCTAAGTGTATTAGACTTTTGTTTAAAACAAGAATTACTTTGGCAACCAAATTTTCTATCTTAAATGTTTAAAACTATTGGAAAATAATTACCAATAAGTTAAAATATGACCCATGAAAACTTCACAAGATTTAACAACTTGTAACTGTCTCTAGGATCAATGCTATACTGCATGTTCCAAGTATTTAATACACAGGTTCTATTATAGATACCAAATGTGGTTGGCCGTCAGTTAACACAATGAATAACCTAAGTCAAAGTTTTTACTTGTGCAAAGCTGTCATGCAAAACAAACCAGAACTGGGTGAGCAATAAAATCCAAACCAATCTATTATAATGCTTAACTAGTCTATATTATAGTCATGAATATTGAAAAGACCTTATAAAATATATTCTGGTAGACAAAGTCTAACAGATTTCTTAAAGCTATTGGCAACATGTTTAACTTGTGAAAAAGTCATGTAAAATTTCATGATGATAAATTTTATCAAAATAATTTTATACAACGTGAATTTAAATATAAAATCTACTGAAAAATATATTCTATTAAATTTAAAATCCAAAATGATAAATATAAAACCAAAAATAACCAATTTTTTATATAATACAATAAAAAAACATATTCATTTACAGTATGTAACAATATTCTTCATTTCCTTTTTTAAATTTTGCTATGAAAGACAAGTTTCAACTTAAAGCTTGTACATTTGTAATAACATTACTAATAATTGGCAAGCACCTGTTCTAAGTCTTTGTACTAATCCTATGCTGTGACACCATAGATGGAGAACCAGCTAAATTTGTTCAATCAAAACTGACTCGAGTAGATTTAACAGTATACCAACCCTTACAAAGTACCCATCAGTTGCAAGTCTCAACAGATATTTTATCTAAGATAGTAAATGATAGTACTTTATACATTATGACACTGTTGCCTATAACAATGTAAAATTTACATTTTATTTGTAAGTAATTTGAATTGATTTTAATCTTGCTATCTTTACTGATATTCTTATTATAAACTGAAAGCTGCATATATGTATTAGTCATATGACAAGATTTGCACTAAAAATATGACAAGAATTGACTAGCCAAAATCACAAGGTTGTACTGGTCTGACTAGATAAAATCACAGAATCAGACTGGTTGCATGACCAGATTTGACTAACCAAAATTACAGAATGTTACTTGTAATATGACAAGATTTAACTAGCCAAAATCACAAAATTAGACTGGTAACATGACAAGATTTGACTAGCCAAAATCACAAAAATCAGACTGGTCAAATGACAAGATTTGACTAGCCAAAATCACAAAAATCAGACTGGTCAAATGACAAGATTTGACTAGCCAAAATCACAGAATTAGACTGGTCACATGACAAGATAAGACTATCCAAAACATTACTGTGAAAAAAGCTATTTCATGTATCAAACTGTTATTGTTTCTGTATTCATAACATGGTAAACTATAATGTTAATATAATGTGGCAATCCTTTAAAATCTCTAGGTGGTGGATATGGATGTACGAAAATTCCTGAAAAATGTTCTAATGTTTTTGACCAATCTGTGACATCATGTGATAACAACTTAATTTTACTTTAATGTTGATTATATATGATGAACAGATCTAGAATGCAGATCTGGATGTTCTGTATCTATAGTCATGTCTTTCATTCTATCACCACTTGTTTCTTCTGTCCATCTATGTTCTGACACCGGCATAAGTGTGACTTGTTCCATATTAAAGTTCAAATTATTACCAAATAAAATGTGGTTTTCTGGATAAACAAAGCCATTCTGGTGAAAGTTTGCTTCACTTTTAGAATGTGTTAGACCTTTCATCTTGAAATGTGATTGTAAGTCTGAGTCACTATGAACATATGGTAAGATCTGTTCTTTGCGTCTAGCTTGGTTTTGATCATATTTGGCCTGAAAAATAAAAATCAGAAATTAGAGGTCTTAGTGGCAGAGTAATCTAAACTGTAATTTACAGATCCTAATACCATTTGCCACTAAGGTTTTAATCTCACATGGGCAGATCCTATGATCAGGGTCGTCAGTTAAGAGGCAATCTTGCACTTCAGACTACTTTGCAGTAGTATTGTTTGCCTAAAATTACTACCGAATAAAGGTAGTTTCCCCTTGAGAAGTAAGACTAAAATTTCCCAATTTGACAACTTAAATTCTTAATAGTCTAAATTAAATCCAGTTGTCCAAAACTGTTCTGACAGACAAAAAATGTTAGATATTGTCAAAATATAAGATCTTTGCAATGAATTTCAAAATTCTGAGCGTAATATGTGACATAAAAAGGGTCCAAATTTTCCCAATCTGAAAGGTAGAAGGTAGTTTTTAAAAACAATAACAAAATCACTGCTTTGTATGCCCAGAATGGAGACAATTCACAACAAGTCCTGCATCTTATTTCTTTCAAAATTGACATCAACTGAATTCAAACTTTTTTTTATAAATACTCTTTTACCCAACAATATAAACCAAAATCAACATGACTTACCAAATCGGTAAAAACATTAATTTTCATTGTGCACACAAACCAATGTATATTATTTACACACATTTGCAAAAGTTATTACATCTGAGCTTGCTAACTTGCTCCAACCACAGGAGTTTGTATTCAATAATACCCATTACAAAGAAAATACCATTAGATTCGAAAAAAAACCCTTTTCTTTCTTTATTTGTAAAGGGTTTTCAATTCTAATGGTATTTTATTTGTATAGATATTATTGAATACAAACCCTGTGCTCCAACTGCAACTAACAGTAAAACACATTCAACTGTTTATTTCAACATACTAGCTCATTAACAGAGTTATCACAAACTGGCAAAATATAAGTGTAAGAAAGAAATAACTCAAGAAAAAAAAAACAAACAAATACATCATTCATCAGAGACAAACTGGTTAAACAATCTCATTTCAAGGGGAAATAACTCTGTTAGTTCTGCAACAACAACAACAAATAATAAAATAAAATAAAAATTAATAAATTAAAAAATAAAATAAAATGATAAAAAAAAAAAATTAAAAAAAAAATGCACATCAAACTTTTACCATCAAAAGGTTCAAATAATTTGAAGTCGGTCCTTTAAACAAATTTGAGGAGTAGTAGATATTAAGGATGGACAGGTGATCAAACAAGAGGAAGTACAATGTCAATTCTATATACATGTATACCCTGAACTTTTGATCAGGGTGTGAAACATATTTGACCTAGTGACCTACTTATTGATCCAACATGGCCCATATACAATCTTGAGCTAGCTTTTGTCAAGAGGATCATTCTGAGCAAGTTTGATAAAGATTGAACTAAAATTGGGGCCTCAGGAGTGTTAACAATTAAGGTTTTTCTATTATTTTCTATATACATGTATACCCTGAACTTTTGATCAGGGTGTGAAACAGCATGAAGATAGTCAGAAGAAGTGAAATACTAGCATAGTTAGCTTCCGTGTCAAAACATGACAAATTTATATTTTACCTTATTATAAAGCAATACTCCAAAAACTGCAATAATCATTCCAATAATGTTAGCTGCTGTGACAGGATTACGTAAAAATACCAATGATGCTCCAATTATCACAATTCTTTTTGTGGCATTACATACAGCATAACTTAATGGCGCCACCATAGCAATCACAGTAAAGGCAAAAATGTTGTGTAACATATTGAAAAAGCCATCTAATAGCAGTAAAAATACAGGGGCAAACATTTTGTTTTCTTCTACCTGTAAATAGAAAGAAATATGTGTATCAAATATGTCAGAAAAATAACAATATAGCTAGCCTACACATTTTGTTCATCTAAAATCTTACTAAAAGCTTTGTACAAAAGCAACTGTTAATTCTAGAGACAGTATAAAATAAGTTTTTCATTTGTATATGTGACTTTAAAATGATGGCACAATTATGATTCAAATTATGTTAGTATTTCTAAAAAATTATGAGAAAGTTCTAATCTAAGCTACTTAACAAAATAAAATGTCCAAAAATTATTTCTATCACTGAATAACAAAAAGACCAAGAAGGCATGTTTTATTCAGGTGGCTAAAAGGAAGTGGATGTTTATATTTTACTTTTTTTCTGTTTAACTTTTTAGCAATGGTGAACAACTTTGATGCCAGATGGAGTTAGTATAACCAAACTTTGATTTACTCCATCAAAGGAACCTCCTACAAAATACTCGGCTCTAATTAGCCAAGTTATTTGGGAGAAAAAAAATTTTGAAATCTACTAAAATAGCATCTTATTTATATATTCTGGTAATAATGAGTCAATGATAAATGATTGGAAACAACTTGATATATTTAAAATGTCTATAAAAGGTTTTACATCTTCTTTTATAATCCAAATTTAAACTAACTAGATTGATAAATAAACTAGTTAGTATGAAGAAAAATAAATCTTGTCAACCAGGTATCTTGCACACTAAATTTAGTTCCAATCTGTCAATTTCTTTTACAATAAAACGACTGAACTTTACAAATGCATGCAACATGGATATACATAATATGCATATTATGCTTTACAATGACATGCATTTAAGCTTGCTGGGACTCAGTCCATGGATTAAAAACTTTTGTGAAAGCTACGATTACCCATATATAGAACAATGAAAAATTTTAACATACAAATTATTAATATACCCTACACTTACTAAATTAATATAATGAATATATGAACATTTTT
The DNA here is from genome assembly GCA_029721355.1 of Tegillarca granosa. Taxonomy (NCBI): domain Eukaryota; kingdom Metazoa; phylum Mollusca; class Bivalvia; order Arcoida; family Arcidae; genus Tegillarca; species Tegillarca granosa. Next base: position 100,881 of record JARBDR010000296.1, on the reverse strand, counting down.
ATATCTGTATGAAATAAAAAGGTGTATTGTGGCAACTAAAATTAGTATGGTATTACCATCACTGTAACCTCTTTTATGTTTAGTAATAAACAAAAATAATAACTCCAGAATATGACATTATACAGACATAGCTATAACATATATTTCCTTACAAGTTCAACTTCTAAACTTACCATTCTTTCTTGGTGTAAAATTTTCCTGAAGTCAAACAAAAACCACATGGGAAGGAAGCACAAAGTAGCAAGTCGACTTAACAATACAAGAAGTCTTAAATGATGCAGACCTGTTTCTTTTAAACACTGCAAAATAAAGTAGTTCATATATTCACATCACAATAAATTCACAGATAGCTTATATAACTTCTGCGTATGTACAGGTACTTAAAAGCTTTAAAAAGCTGTTTTTGGAGAAAAAGTATTTAAATAGCTGTAACTGCAATAAAGTGCAATTAAATGGAAATGGAAAAGGTTAGCAAAATCATGATTTAGTAAAATTACCATGAAAAATTACAAAGAAGCATTAGGGATTTGACCCCATGACCCTTCAAAGTCTGCCAAAAACTACCGTAAGTTAAGCATACTGAATGTAAAAATTTGCATATGAAACATCTATCTGGGGTATATGTATCCTAGTGTGAGAAGTTCCATTTTAGTCCTCTGGCCAAAGTTCCATGGTTTCTACATAAAAGTGAAAGAGTGTTGACCGGTGATAAAACTCAGTAACTCCACTCAACATGATTTTAAGTATTTGGTATACTTACTTTTTTAGAAAATATAGTTTGTACAGAAAATCCAACGGTGGCTATTAATGCACTTCCTAGACCCACAATGTCAAATGAAACTTCAGTTAATGTAGCAATAAGAACACCTCCAATGATAGGTAATAATGAAAAATATACCTGAAAAATTAAGCAATACAGGTAACAAATGATAAACATGAAGAAGGTAAAACATGATAAAGGTAGCATAATGATTATACAGTAGTTTAGAAAAAAATGTGCACTGAAATTACCGGTAATAGGTATTGTGACACATAATCCTAAACAGCCCTATTCCCACCCTCAGACCCAACCTAATATTGAATGAAATAAATGAAATTTAAATACATGTATATATATATGTATATATATACATGTATATCATAATACAAACGCTAATAATTGTAATTTATTGTCTAGACTAGATTGAAAAAATTCAATGACTATGTGTAATTTGAGCAAAATTCAGTAATATATCTAAAATGTGTTGTACTGAGGGACAGGATTACAATATATTTGTGTAACAGATGTTTGTATTTATCAATAATAAACATACAGGTTATATTGTTAAGTAATAAAAGAAACTAAATGTTTATAAAAGTTATAAAACTACATAATAACAGGCCCCAGTTTCACAATCATTTCTTAACCCAGTTTTTTTTTTTAACTTTTGAATTTAATCTGGCAGATTTAAAATCTTAATAATTTTGTTAATTGATGAGATAAAAAGAATTTTTAATTATCACTTCAAACTTACAACATCTGTATTTAGAATTATATTATATTTCCAAAAAAGACATCCAAAATTTAGGAACTATTGTGAGACAGGGTGAGGTGTTTTGAAATAAAAATAACAAAATAATTCAGGTCAGATATTCCCTTACCTGTTTTGGAGACAATAAAACCTTCTTTTTAATTAGGCTTAAATAATGAGCATTTAGTGCACAACTGAAATTATCAAATTAATTTCATTCATATGGACACTGACAGTTTAAGATAACCTTTATGTTTAAAATATTGCCAAAGGATCTATGACTTTTATTTCTAACTGCTAGATTAAATGATTTTTTTCTGGTTCCTTATATTTGGGATTTTTTTTTTTTTTTTTTTTTGTCATGAACAGTATACATTTCCTCTTGATTTATAAAGCAAGTTGTGCCCATAATCCTCCTCCTATTTTTTAATTTTAAATGTACTTACAGGATATGTTTGTTTTTCTCCCAATAATATTCTGGATAATATCACAGTAAATAATGGTAAAGTAGCCTTAACTGCAACAAAGAACAAAAAATATTCCAGATTAATCTCCATACTAATCAGTACATTTGAGAGTTATAAAAAACATAATGCTTAAAAGCATTGTATATATGCATATATGTTAGAAAAAACAAGAATTCCGCGGATTTAAATGTCTTGTCTGGTTAGTTTTTGATCGAGTAGAAAATACATTACTTTAACATAAACTTTCACATTCCGACATGCCGCTGCCACCGACACTGGAAAAGTAACACCGGAGTCTTGTCTTATGATGATGCCAGGTTCGACAAAAACACCTTCCTTAAGAATTATATTCAGTAACAGTCTAAAATCAGGAGTACGGTAATATATTCAGTGATCTTAATTTCATTTTTTTACTTGATTGTTTTTGTTATTGCCAAATACATGTTTTTTTTTCACCACCAAACTAAAGGACATGCTCACTAAGAACTGGATGTAATTGATTCTACATCCGTGTGTTGCCAAGACTTCATTTGGAAGTGAAATCAAATTTGTATAAAGTAGTCTCATTTGGATAAATAGTAAAAAGTGACAAGGCTACACTCTCCAATTTTTTATCAAAGATGCAGTGAGAAAAAGAATCTTTGATCTTCTATCTTTTGTCCCTTTTTTCTGGACACTTAAAATAACAAAATAAACTCAGACTCAGCAAGTATTGTCTAGAAACATTTTAACACTTGTTCAGAACAACTGATTTCACATTAATAGCAATTTAAGATTCTTTTAGTCTGCCAAGCAATTTTACTTTTTAATTTTAATTTTTAACTTTAAATCTGCAATCAAATGAATAATATCAGAAAAGAGAGGTTACAGATTAAAAACATTTCAGAGGGCAGCCATCAATCAGAATTGATTATTTAACCTGCCTAAAATGTCATTGCATCTGATTAAAAATGTCTTTAGGATGCATGATGATTTTTTAAAATCCAAATACATGTAGAGTATTGTCTTAGAATTGATTGCATTTGGCAAGATTTTGGACTTGGCTTATAATCTGCACTCAAATTACAAATATATCCAAGGGCAAATGCAAGAAAAACCTCACACCTCAAATCCAACTAAAACAGGACAACACATATACAATAGAAACAGATTGCATGATTGTCTTGAATATCCGTACTGATTAAAAAAAGAAAACACAACTACTCTCTTTACAGGATATGTTTGTTTACTAACTTAAAAAATGACGTAATTAAGTTACATTAGTGATGACATTGACGTATATCGCAATTTCACGGAACACACGTAAGTCCGATTGGCGCTATTTCTTCTCAACAATGACATCATTTTTATATACCCTAGTTAACAAGCACGACTAGAACAAACAATGACAATGTAAAATCAGGGATTGTAAAAACCAATATGGGATTTGAGATGTTAAGAAAGGTATGAAGTTTTAGGAAGTTAAAAAAGAAAAACAAATTATGAATACTCAACATCAATGTTAAGTCAGTCAAAATTTATCAAGCAGAAAATTGGAGTAAAAAAGAAACTCTGCAGTGTTATCAAAAAGTTTCAATGCTGAACAAAATTCAAATGGACCCTTGGGGGAAAAAAACAAATCAGATATTAATCACTTAAGAACTAAGTCTTAAGGAAAAAGAAATGTAAAGGCAGATGTAACATCAAGCTTTAAAATTAAAATTTTAAGATGATTAAGGAATAGGGGCCACTCAGACAAACCTGGCATAAAGTACTAAATAACAGAATAGCAGACATGGCTTTCAATTAGAGTTGGATACATGGTAATCAAGGCCCGAGATCAGATTGAAATGAAAAGATGTTTGTGAACTATGCTCCAAAGGAGTAACAAAGTTTTAAGCGTAAATTAAGTCACTGGAAGTTTTTCTGTCAGTGATGACCTACAAATTAAAACATGCAAAGCCTGTCAGGCCCAAATAGAACACCCAAAGGTTACAAGTATTTGGGTAAATTAAAAATTTACATGTACATGTACCAACATCAACTATAAACTTGTTTAATAATATTATTTTCAAAGAGTCATCTGAGATTCTTGCTTCATTCTCACTTATGCAATTCTTATTTAATATCACATATTTATTAATTGTATTTAGCCAATTCAATTTAAATAGCAGATTCTCATCCAGGATGGACAAAAATTTTGGTGCGGGTGGGAGGGTTTTGTTTTTTATGTTTGATTTTATAAGAAAACTAGCACTCTCACATGGATGACATCGCCAATGGGGCCCTTTTTGTCTATATGGCTGCTTATCAAATTATTAATTATTAAATTATTGTACACCTCCACTAACTGTTGAGTGTCTGCTGTATTTGCCACGTACCATGCCCGTAATTCTTTTGCATCTCTGGTAAAATGTAAAATTAAGAAAACCATGCTCTATCTGTAACATGTATGAAGCTACCCGGTACTTTCGATTTCAATTTCACACTTCCGGAGTGCTTAAGACCCTTTTCTGAAATGCCACGGACTTGACATAGCTCTGGAACAGACTTTGAATATGCCCGGGGTGAGAAACGAAAATAAAATGACTTGGGGCGGCACATTTTCAGTTTGGCAGGCAGAGATGAGAATCTACCAAGTAAGTGGCCTTATATTGCTGTTTTTTTTTTTTTTTTTTTTTTTTTTTTAGATTTCCTATTACATGTATTATCAATGTATACCCTTAAACACTTTTTGAGTCAAACTCAATAAAAAAGATTCATAACAATCAAATCAAGTGCATATTCACCACAACAATAACGCAATTAACGCATAAAGTTTAATATATGATAATAATGTCATTTCTATGCACCAGTAATTAACATTATGCATCACAAAGTGATAAATCTGACATTCTCTATTCATGGTAGTTATCAAATATGAAGCTTCATCCACTTAAGCTATTAGGCCCATATTAAGTTAACTTGTATTTGCCTTCGCTTGTTTAAATCCACACTTCAACCCTGATAAAGTAAGAACAGAAGAACTAAAAACAGTTTTAGTATACCTGTGTGTGCATAGGAGACAGAAACTTTCCACATGCTGATATGTGCAGATACTGATGCAATGAATTTTCCAAATGCCAGTGGTATTATCATCGTCATGTAGTATCGCTTTGGCACAGACCCTGTATGTGGTACGTTCATAACCCTAAGTATAGGTCCGAGGTAAACGGATGCTGACAAAAGTTGTATCATGGTCACTGTCATAGGGTAGGGGAATTCATTCAGCACCAGTTTTCCAATAATGTTCCCACTGGCACTGCAAATGTACCACAAAATGCATATCAATGCAACTTTAAACGCATCGAATACGGCATTTGGTTCCATTTCAATCTGTTTTGAAATATTTCAACATTTAAAAATCACCGAAAGTCCAAAACATCTGTCATTTTTCATTGTTGACATATTCCTTGACAGCTGTGAAAAGTGTGTACACGTTGATGCCGACGATGTTTTCACTCCGCATAAAATAAAATACTATATTTTAATTCGCCAATTTATAAAACTAGAATTTTAAATAGTATCAAATGCCTCTCTGTATATGTTTATTATTTTTTATATCAAAATATTGAAACTTTTAAGGATTTACATTCATAAAGCAATCATAAGTATTTAAATCAAGTGCGAGATTGCAATATGTCAGCGCCCATGGAGGAATATGTGTTCGATGAAAAATCTAAGTAGAATTTGGACAAAAATGTGACATTTACCGGATTAACGTAGACCAAAAATGAGAAAAATGAGAAGATGGAAATATCTCAAACGTTTAGGAGTGGTTTCACTCATATTTATGTTTATACAAATTCTCATTTGGACAATTTTCTCATCAGAAGTATGTTATTGTTGCCTGTTCTTTCTCGAAATTTACAAAATTTATAACTTCGATACTGATGTTGCCGTTCGGATATTTAAAATATTCAAAATAATAATAAAAAAAACTGTGCCTGCATTTTCTACCAATTATATTATACTTTTATAACAATAAATTGTAATCAAATTAAAGTTTTCAGCTGAGACTTGGCTAATCCCGTTTTAGTAGTTAGTTCTGGCTAAAAAAAAAATCACAAATTAAAAATAAAGTTTCAGAAAGTGAAATAAATATCCTTAATGAGCCAAACTTTGTGCACAAACTTCAGTTGGTAGAGTGCTCGCTTCATATTTTGGTGGTTGGGGTTCGAACTCCAGCCAGGTCTGACCAATACTTGAAAATTTGTAGTGACTGTTCTTTTCCCAAGCACTCTGCATTTAGAAATGAAAGTCACAGGGTTCTTTGGAGTAGACCTTATAACTAGTGCCCTAAATCACGGCAGCCGCAGGCATGATACACTTAAGAACCCTCCCTGCATATTGCCCTAAGCGCACTGCAAAGGTAAACATTTCTGCCACTTCACCTATAGCTGGTGATGTCTCGAAATAAGTGAAATATTCTTGACTTGGACATAAAACCCCATAATATTCAAATCAAGTCACTGCACAAACTCAAAGACAAACAGAAGCCCCAAGGGTTAAACATTTCTTACTTACTTAGAAAATTTTTAAATATGTCTTGAACTGGTAAGAAAATACAAAAATATCAAAAGTTTGAATTTTTGACAGATTTCATTATATAGTAAACTTTAAAAAAATCTAGATAAATCACAAAATTTAATATCTATTTTTAAAACTTCTTCAACCATTCTTTTGCAAAAATTAGGCTCCTTTGTTAAAAAGTCATTAGAACTGAAGAAAGTGGGCTTAACTACAGCATAAGAATAATGTATCATCAATTTAGTATTATAATTTTTAATGTAAAATTCCATTGTACTTTAGAAGTTTGTTAATTGATATATTGTAACAAACCATTTGATTTGGTTTATACACAATAAATTTATTATTATTATTACTATTATTATTATTATTATTACTATTCCCAAGTTATTCTCGAAGATATAAATTTTTATAGGCTTAGCGCTATCCATATGTAATGTAACATAATTGGACATATTTTGGCCTTAGATGATATTTTCTATGCCTTATTGTCTATCATTGATTTTTTTTAATTTCAGCATGAAAATGAATACAAGTCATATAGTGCTAAGGTAAAATAAATAAAACTTCATTTGAATTGATTTATATTGGCTTAATTCAGCCCCTTTTGTTAATTTTATATGACTGTCTTGTTGAACAGCAGGATCAAAAAGTGAAATTAGGTAAAAGTTCTAGAATAATTTGTTTCTGTAATGATGCAGCATATAAGGATGATTGATCTCTATTTAAATTACATCATTATATAGCACCTAACCTTTGCCCGAGGAAAATTTTAACGCCAGTATTGTCACCTTTTGTTATCAAAATTGGTTTTAATTTCTGAAACTCAGAAACTTTAGAATTTAGTTTCAAAGTTAAAACTCTGATATTTTTCTATTTATAAATATAAATGTACACATATTATTTGTTAAAGGAGGTTATTAGATCTATGTACCAAATATGGGGGAATGGAAGCAGTCCATTATTTGTAATAGACACAGATATCCTCCAGGAATTATCATTACATAAGTCTTCCAAACAGCAACAAACATGTTCTGTTCTCTGTCAAACCAAACAACGATCTATCACAATGGGAGTCATAGGAACCAGCTGGATAAAAACTGTAAGTTAGAGTGAGGTTGATATTAGATGCTGTGTGCCAAAAAAGGTGTGTTGACTTCTATTGAGACAACACCAGCTATATAAGTGAAGTTACAGAAAGGTTTGCTAATATAATGTGATATTAGCAACAATCATTGAAGGTACCATGCCCACTGCTATACAAAGATAAGTTTTCAAGGTATCCCAAAAAACTTGTATGCCATTTTTAGTGCTTATTTGCTTTCAAGCCTAAGTTCTGACCTTGCTAGGAATCAAAACCAAATTCCCACCTAGAGAGTAAGCACTGTACTTAGTGATCCACTATGATGTTAAATGAAAGCATAAATAAGTGGATAAGAAAGCTAATACATGTACATCATGACTAAAACTTGATTTTAAAATGGAATAAAATATTCAGTTAAAAAAGTTCACGGAGTATATATATACTCATACATGTACAATAACATCTGTATTTAGCTTTGTTTATTTCACCTGTAAATTTCCCTTCATTTAACATGATCTAAATCTTGACTTTTCACTTTAAACAACACAAGTAATTCTGTGAAGTTTTATGCAAAAAATCAAATATTAGGTGCTTTACATTCTTTGAACATATTGTGAAGAAGTTAACAATTTCCTAGGAATATAATACATGGTAATTTCAATGATAATATATATTCTGACATTGTTGTCCCCTGGGTTACCTGTAAATACAGTAATAACAGTATTCTTGTTATAATTTAAATAACTCCAATTTTTCATTTAAGAAAGTACTGTGTATATTTATCTTTTTTTCCCCAGAAATTCCCATTACATATTTTTAGACAACAAGGGTTTTTAGCTGTGGATGGAATAGAGAACTGGCCAGATGTTCCCGATGGTCAGCCAGTACCACAAGTATCCACACACATATTTTTACAGCATCCTAAGTACCAGGAACCATCCATTCATCTTGTGGTGTTTTATGATCGGGCAGATGGACTTTGGTTTAGTCAGATACATATGCCTGTGACTGATATCAAGTTCGGTAGTACTGCTGGCATTTTCAATAGGTATGAAAATTTTGTGTTGTGTGTTCATATCATATTGTTTTTTTGTGTAGTTGTAATACAAAAAATTATGTTTTATTTGACAGAATGAATTTAAACTAAAACATGTACCCGGTACCAGTAATTAAAAATAAAATGTAACAGTCTGGTTAGTTTTGTCAGTAGAGAGCTGCTATAAAATTTATAAAATGAGGAGTACTGAATTAACCCTTCATTTACTTTTCCTGCTCCAAGTCCACTGTGGAATTTTTTCAACCTACAACATTGTAAACTTGTAATTTAGTGATTGAACTAGGTAATCTGATTCCACTTGATTGTTTGAAATGCAAAATTGTATACATGTATTACCGGTATGTAATAATAATGTTGATATTTTATATTCTGAAAATTGGAATAAGGACAGTATAGAGAAATATATGTCTCAGATGTCTGAACATTTACAGTTGTTTCTTCTCCATTTACTTCAGGTTTAAGTTACAGACTGTACATGTTGATGGGACATCATTTAAAGTTCCAGAAAAAATCCATGAATTTTTAGATGAGATACCAGATTCCACGTTCATCGAATGTGATAAAGAAAGAGCTAAAGAGTTCTTTTATAAATATAAAAAAGACACCTCTGAACAAGCTTTAAAATTTAAACGTAAATCTCGTCAGTTAATAGCTCTGGGTAAACAAGTTCTTGACAGTATAGGTGTGCGTTTTTGGCTTAGTAGTGGAACATTGTTAGGTATGTAACTTGTTCATAATGTGAATATATATTACTGCCACTAAACTGAGATCTGTACTGCTTCAGAATAAATTTATTTTTCTAAATTGAAAAATCACAAACACTTGGCATAGTTCAAGTTGCAGGAAAAGCTACTTAACAAGAATGGGTACAATGCTGTTTCAATCTGTAATTTAGTCAATGACTAATATTGTATGTATGAAAGACAAGAATCATTGAGCAAAAAAGCATCCTGATAAAAATGAATGATTGGTGATGAATCATTTATCCCAGCACTAAATTCATTACCATTATGCAATTTTTTTAAATTTTGAATTTAAAATCAGACCCATATGATAGATGTTCATTAATTAAGGAAAAAATTCATCCATAAATTTTTGATAACAAACATGCAACATGACTGGTAGGATGGATGTACCTGTGTGTGTGTGTGTGTGTGTGTGTGTGTGTGTGTGTGCATTGATAAGTGATGGATGGTCAGGCATAATTGGATGATTGTATGTAGAGGTCTTGAAGTGATGTAATTCTACTGAGATGTTTGGCACATGCTAACAGTATTATATTTATCAAACTTTTGGAGTATCAATCTGAATTTTTACGTTGTTAGAATAAACTATAAAATTTATTAGTTTGTTGATAAGAGGTTTGTTTTATGTCATTCAGGCTGGTATAGACAGTGTGATATCATACCTTATGCTCAGGATGTTGATTTTGGTGTCTGGATCAAGGACCACAAATCAGATATTGTTCCTGCTTTTGAAAAAGCTGGCCTCTCTGTCAAAAATGTTTATGGCAAGGTACTTGTACTACCGTATTTCATTGTTTAATTACATTGTACATGTATATCACAGTGGGGAATCGGCAGCATACCATGTGATTCATACTAGACAACATATTTGTGTAACTTTATTTAAAACTGATTTGTCTGAAATTTCTTGAATACTGTAACATATGAGATTCCTCATCCAATAAAAATAGTAGTTTTGCACAACTGTATTGGGTATGATTCAATATACTGGTGCACTTTATTTACACTTCTCTGTCTTTAATCACTTTGTATTTTATTTTTAACATTTTCAAAATAATTTACTGAAAAGCATTATGGGTACATATAGAAAACAGGAAATTGTCCACATTTAAAGCCCTTGCATGGTACCTTATCAACTCTTGTTATATATCCTGCTGGGCTTGGCATTAAAAGGAACCCCTTGCTGCACATTGCAGTAAGAAAACTGAAGAGTGATAGGTTTTACCTTTAGCTTGTTATGTCTCATTGTAAGTAATATGGTACTCTTGTTTGATGTATATGCTGTAGATAGCTGTTGTTGTATTTATAAGGCGTAATATTGTGTGTGTATGCTATTTACATTCTTGATGACTGATGTTGCCACTACATCTTGAATAATTATGATACATTTCAGGTTTTAGATTGACCGTACCTTTACAAATAAATTACATGTATCCTGTCAGTGTAATATCTCCTTTTTGTATTGTTATAGGTCTCTGACAGTTTTGAATTGTCATTCCAATCTGGTGATGTGAAGTTAGATATATTTTTCTTTTATGAAGAATCAGACCACATGTGGAATGGTGGCACAGATGCAGCAACTGCCATTAAATATAAGTATGTAACAATAGACAAGATGATAGGTATTTGTATATCTATTTATTGAATTAATTTTAAATTTCTAGTAAAAACAATTAACATTTTAATTTACATTTTTTGAAATTAAAATTCAGTAAAATAAATTTTTATAAAGCCCATATATGTTTTTATTTTTTCTAAAGCCTGTACACATATTTCCATAGTTAAATGATGATTGACATCTTTAAGTAAGTACAAATGTTCACCAGATTTTGGTATTAAGACCACTTGATGGTTTTAATTCACAACCAAATAATGTTACAAGAAATGCTGATATGTGTGACTGCAATCATCACCAACATTAAAACAAAGATTTATTTGATTTTTTCGATGGGTTTTCTGCCCTACTCAAGAATATTTTACTTATATCAAGACGTAACCAGCTATAGGTGAAGTGTCAGAAATTTTTACCTCTGCGATGTGCTAAGGATAATGTGCAGGGAGAGTTCTTAAACATGCCACACCTGCCATGACACAGGGCATTGATTTTTAAAGTCTTCTCTGAAGAACTGCATGATTTCAATTCTAAATGTTGAGTGCTTGGCGAAGAAACAGTCGCTACCTATTTTCAAGTCTTGGTCAGACCTGTCCCGGGTTCAAATTTTAACGTCACACATAAGAAATTAGCACACAGAATATTTATACAGGAAATTGTTTACACATTTTTTGACTTTAGTGATGAACATGCATTACCACTTATTATAATTGTTTTCTTTTTTCAAGATATTCATTCCCAAAATTCAAATTATGCTGGACAATTTTTTTGGATCTTCAAGTTCGGGTACCATGTCCCACAAAACCATACATAGAGGCCAACTATGGGAAGAAGTGGTTTGAGCAGGTCAAAACTTGGTCCTGGAAAGAGAGCCCAGCAAATGTTAAACAAAATGGAGTTTGGCCAAAGGAAGAACTGGACACAATGATACAAATATATGAATAAACACACAGGTGTGACAGAAGTGAACAATTATTGATGGTTTAAATACTGATCTTGATGAAATCAATACAGATACAAGGAAAATGCAGGAATACATTTACCACTAAAATTTAATTTAGATTTTTATCACTTTTAAAAACTGAATAGTATATATGAAAAGATATGTAAAAAAAATATATATTATGTTATCAGGCTATTTTTTATGACAGCACATCTAAGTTTTGACACATTTCAACCATATTTTCAATATAAAATGTCCATTTATAAAAGATTTTCATTGTTATAAATTGATCTACATGTACATGTCATTAAATAATAATCCTTATTACTGATTAATAGTTATAAGACATAAACAATAATATCATGTACCCATATTTTCTAACTCTTGAAAGAGACAAACTTCTCTATAAGATTCTCTCCTTCAGTAACTCATTGGTGCTCTTTATGTATTTGTTTTATTGTATATTTACATAGTAAATTACATTAATTATTGTTTTTTTCAGATTTTATTGTTCAAGTTTCACACAGTCACATGTCAATGAAAAGTTAATAAACATTTCAGACTTCATGTAAATCATAATGTATTTAGATTTTATTGTTCGAGTTTCACACACATAGTCACGTCAATAAAAAGTTTAAAAAACATTTCAGACCATGTAAATCATAATGTATTTAGATTTTATTGTTCGAGTTTCACACACATAGTCACGTCAATAAAAAGTTTAAAAAACATTTCAGACCATGTAAATCATAATGTATTTAGATTTTATTGTACACAGAGTGTGAAATGTATACAATAAGGATACACATTAAGAGTCAATCACTTGTTTTGTAAATAATCATGTCTTTAATTAGAGTGCTTAACAACATTACATGGATGTATTACTGGTTTGTTTAAAATGTTGTATCAGCAGCACACATAATATGAATTATTTATTATATGTGTATATGTCACTGATTTTATAAAACTGTACTAACAGAAACTGTCCAACTAATGAATCAGCAGAACATGATACAAATTATTTATTATGTATGTATATATGTCACTGATTTCATAAACATGTATTAGCAGGAACTGTGAAATGAACTATGAACTACATGTATTTATGTTCCTGAATACAGTAGTTAAAATTACAAAAAATTGTACAAGTGTTCCAATTTCAAAAGGTTGTGTATGTGTATATATATATATATATATATATATGTGTGTGTGTGTGTGTGTATGTGTGTGTGTGTGTGTGTGTGTGATTACATATATTTACATATGTTATCTATTGTTATCTATTTATAAGATTTATATAAAGATGATTGTAGATTTATTGTATCTACTTTCAGTTCAACATTTTACATGCTTTTGTTGTATACATACATGTTCATTTTACCAATAATAATATAATACATGTCATTATATACCATTCATCTGTTTCAGCCTTATTCTTTAAACTTTTTCATACTCCTTTGAGTCAAAACATTGGTGCCATGCTGTAGTTTACTTGTTTTGATAGTATGTACTGGTTCTCATAAAAGATTTCACTTATACCCATACTGATGTAGAATTGTTTCCACTAACCAAACTTACAACATTGTATATTGACTAGCATTATCATTGTTACATTTATTTCCTACTAGAATTTGGCAAAACACAAACTGTTCAAATCAAGCATTGCTGCAGTGTGTGTGTGTGTGTGTGTGTGTGTGTGTGTGTGTGTGTGGAGTTATATATGCTAACACAAAATCATTAATGACTGTTGTTTTTTTTTTTTTTTTTTTTTTTTTTTGATATACAAATGTATGTGTTGTTATTTGTGACTTAAATTCATGGAAATGTAAAGATCACTAAACTTGATGAGAACAACTGATGCATAAACATCAAATTGAAACATGTTATTTTAGATTTTTATAATGAATATTGAAGCAAGAGAAACACACTGACCAAACAGCCATTCATGTAAAGTACATGAAATTTAAAAAAAAATCAGGTTTAAAATTTTGGTAGTGGTAAACAGGTATTTAGATTCCACTTAATTGCACACTGGTTAATTGCATATTCTGCTTAATTGCATAATTTTTCGCTGCACTAAACCATTTCATATTAAAACCATTGTAAAAAATCTGTTTATTTGCATTAGAAAATATTCAAATTCCGCTTAATTGCATAAAAAATTTAGAACACAAATCAATTAGCTAGAAAATATGATGACTCTATCTTCACGGAAATATTTGGAAATATTATGTTCCTATTTTCATGGTAATCATTTAAAATATGTCGAAATAGCAACTTTAGGAAATATGACAGCCCTATCTTACATGAAACCATTAAGACAAAGATTGAAATTGAAGTTAGTTACAGACATGTAATATTAAATAAACAAGTATGATTTGTTTGATGATAGTTAAATCAGTTTACACCAGTATTTACATGTATGTGTAATGCAATTTGTTAATATAAATATACATTTAAATATACATAATAGAAATCCATCTAGTCAAAAGTAAAACTTATGGTGCTAAAATTAGTATTGTACTATAATTATCCTATTTCAGTTCATGATTTAGATATACATTTTATCACTTTCTAGGTTGTTTTTTTTAATAAGAATATGTAATGTTAACGTTTGGTGGGAGTTCTTTCTGGATGATAATTTAAACACCTACAGACATTTTTTAATTCAGCATTGTATATGTATACATTGCTTGCAATATCTTGCTTTGAAATTATTGCTTTTAGATCATTATGTCTGAAATTAAGGTGACAGAGACATAAAGGCTGAAAAATCTTAAAAATCTTCTTTTAAAACAGATGAGTATAGAAAACTTCTCATGTAATATTTGGATTTTCTGATGGCTTAAGCCCATAGTAATGGTACTTCATTTTGTGAAATTAATAAACTTCATGGAGTGCTATATTTTGACTGCTTGAAAAGATAATTTTATGAGCTTTTTAGATTTAATACTATTCAAATTGAGATTAAAGTTCAAGCTTTTGCTTTGCTGTATTTTACCCTTTGATGATATATCAGAATTTCAATACAGGAAGTAATTTTTGATTTTTTTAATAGTACTTTTATAACGTCAAAGGCCAGGGTCATTTCCACATTTGCAAAATAACTTCCAAATTGCAATAAATTGAAAACAATATATTGATTATTTGGAAAGATTATCATGTTGGTTTTCACGTTTTCTTGTAATTTCTTTGTAAATGGGGTCAGATCAAGGTCATGACCTAGTTTTTGACCTTTATTCTTTTTTTCTATTTCAACTATTTTTGAAGATATTTCAATGCATATTTAAATTTTAATGCTTTATTGTACAATTTTGCTACTTAAGGTTAAAGTTCATTGGGGAATTAAGCTTATAGTTGGTTTATATATATATATCGATTATGAAAATAGGTATTTCACCCTTTTACTTAGTTTCTTACCTTTGTGCTTTTCTACTATTTGTCTTAATTTTCTTATCTTGTTTTACTACATGTACATATATCTGTAATATTTTTGAAGATATTTATAAACTATTAATTTAGTCCTTTTGATATATACCTATATATGATTTTCACAGAACATCAACAATTCTTTTTATGTATTACAGTATGCTTTTAGATCTAAAACTATTACCTCATGCCTTTACCATGTGTATTCCGTCATTGACTTTGACAGTTGGTAATATGTCTACTAAGATAGAAAGTTAGATAGCTAAAGTCAAACTCAAATATGAAATAGATTTTCAAATCGGCTGAGTGATACACTTTTAGAGAAAAATGGTTTGCCTCATAAGAAGATAAATAAGTATTTAAAAATAGTGCCTACTGCTTTTCATAGCAACAAATAGGTACAAAGGTTCCATAATGGCATCTGACTGATTCTCCTTCGCTAAAATCATGCAATTGTGTATTTTATGTGAATTTATTCTGAAGTAAGTAACCCTTGAGTTGATAGTGCAGAATAAGTATAAACTAATTAATTCAAACAGTGAATAAGTGAAGAATATGGTAAGAATAGGTAGGATTGAGTGTGGGTCTGATGCTTTAATTTTAACATTACTTTTAGCTGCTGAAGAAAGCCCAAATAAGTAAACTATTGTGATTATATATTATAAATCATAATAATATTGTAAGCAATAAAAGGCATTCATCAACGTTTACATCTTTCTTATTTCTTTAAGATTTTTAATCATGTGCACATCTTGCTAATTATATTTAGTTATTCAGTGCATTTAAATGTGGACAATTGCATGTTGTGTTCTACCAAAAAACAACTTATCCTTGTAACATCACAAGCATTTAACACAACTGTAATAGTCAGACAGGTTGCTTGATAAAATGGGATTTTACATCTTGTTTAATATTGAGATGTCAACAGCTATAGATGAAGTTGCAGAAATTTATACTAAAGCAATGTTCTAATGAACAATGAGAGTTTAAATGATGTTTAATGCCCTTATCAAGGTTGTTTCACAGGTATTAAGTTCTGGACAAGGAAGAAAACTGTCGCAAACCAACAAAATTTTTGCATTTAAGCTGATAAATGTATCAATTTAAAATCTCCACTAAGAGAAATTCAGACTAACATGCTAAAAGGCACAGTGCTGTATTAGCCACAACTTGCCAATTCAGCAGATGGGGTTTTTTGTGATGATATGTAAATTGAAATATCAGGTTTTTAAGGTTTTATGGAAAACTTTTTTTTTTCTACATGATTGGTGAAAGAACACTATTTATTTCAAAACAGTGTGGACTGGTTCAAACATGTAATTTCCAATGTTCCATTTTGGAACAAACGCCCTGGTAACAGCTCTGTAGTGAATTGGGCAGACAGAAGTGTGTAAATATGGTCTTTTGTACATGTGTCCAGAGTATTATCTGTTATACTGTTATACAATTTTAGACTAGTTTTTTTTAGCTCACCTGAGCTGAAAGCTCAGATGAGCTATTTCTATCTGTCTTCGTCCGTCGTGCATAAACTTTTTACATTTTAATCTTCTCCTCCAAAACCACTGGGCCAAATTTAATGAAACTTGGTAACCATCATGCCTGGGTGAAGCCCTTTCAGATTTGCACAAATGAAGGAGTTATGTCCCCTTGGGGCCCCATAAGGGGGGAAATAGTGAAAAACTTTAAATATCTTCTCTAAATCTACAAGAGATATACCTTAGTTATTTCATTTATAACATCCTTAGGTCATCTTTTTTCAGATTTGCACAAATAGTAGCCATGGGGCTCAAAAAGGAGAAATTGTATTGCACTGAGTTGGGAAATTGCTAAAAATTATATATTTGTCACTATATCTTGAAAACTATTAACTTTTTGTATAGGCATGTATATTGGAATATTGTAGGTATTGACATGACGATCATTTTGATATATGGGTCAAGGTTATATGTTGAAAGATCAAGGTCACAGCTGTAGAAGATGACTTAAATTACTAATTATCTTGAAAACTATTAACCTTTGTATAGGCATGTATATTAGAATATTTTAGGTATTGACATGACAATCATTTTGATATATGGTTCATATTGAAAGGTCAAGGTCAAGTCAAAAGAAGACTTAAATTGCTAATTATCTTTGAAAACTATTAAGTTTTGTATAGGCATTTATATGAAAATATTGTAGGTATTGTGACAATGATCATTTTGGTATATGGTTCAAGGTCATATGTTGAAAGGTCAAGGTCAAAGCTGCAAAAGAAGACTTAAATTGCTAATTATCTTGAAAACTATAAACTTTTTGTATAGGTATGTATATTAGAATATTTTAAGTATTGACATGACAATCATTTTGATATATGGGCCAAGGTTATATGTTGAAAGGTCAAGGTCACAGCTGCAGAAGATGACTTGAATTGCTAATTATCTTGAAAACTATTAACTTTTTGTATAGGCATGTATTTAGAATATTGTAGGTATTGACATGATGATCATTTTGATATATGGGTCAAGGTCATATATTGAAAGGTCAAGGTCACAGCTGCAAAAGAAGACTTAAATTGCTAGTTTTCTTGAAAACTATTAAGTTTTGTATAGGCATGTATATTGGAATATTGTAGGTATTGACATGAGAATCATTTTGATATATGGTACAAGGTCATATGTTTAAAGGTCAAGGTCACAACTGCAGAAGATGACTTTAATTTCTAATTATCTTGAAAACTATTAAGTTTTTGTATAGGCATGTATATTAGAAGGTTATATGTTGAAAGGTCAAGGTCACAGCTGCAGAAAATGACTTAAATTACTAAATATCTTGAAAACTATTAACCTTTGTATTGGCATGTTTATTAGAATATTCTAGGTATTGACATGATGAACATTTTGAAATATGGTTTAAGGTTATATGTTCAAAGGTCAAGGTCATATCAACATAGGAATACTAAAATTATTAATTATCTTGAAAGCTATTAATTTCATGCATCGGCGTGTATTTCACAATATTAAAGGTATTGTCATGACAATCATATATGGTTCGAGGTCATATATGTTTACAGGTCAAGGACATAGCTGCATAAGTATAATGAAATTAATTAATGATTTGGAAATTATTCATTGCACTAAAGTTACTTTATGCATATTATATTAGCTACTTATAAATGAAATGTGAGTGGATATATTTCTGATTAAGTTTTGCACTAAAGTTACTTTATGCATATTATATTAGCTACTTATAAATGAAATGTGAGTGGATATATTTCTGATTAAGTTTTGTGGGAGTTCTTAACTTGTTGAAACTTTTCAAGTTTCTGTACTTAATATATTGTCTATTGCACTTTGCAAACAATATTGAACATATCTTCAGGTGAGTGTTAAGGCCCATGGGCTTCTTGTTATTTAAAAAAAGACTCATTTGAGCTATTGTTATGGTTAACTGTCCTCTTTACACTTTTGAACAGATAATGAACTTGTTCTCAATAGGCTAATGAGTCTTGTGGTATTTCAAAGAACAATATTGGTTTCAAAAAGAAACTATAGTAACAAACACATTGTAAATAAATAAAGTTTATGTAATTTTGTTTAATTTTCATAGTTCATGTAGAAATAAATACTCCCATAACATTTTATCACAGCAAAGGCATTAAGAACAATCACTGATCATTAACAAGGTTTGTAAATCTCATCTGAAATCATTTAATTTTGTACCTGTTACCCCTTATTGGATGCCTTTTTTGATGAGGTCGTTGGGAACCATTGTCACTATTGGATACCTTAAAAGAAGAAATGTTTGATGATGTGGTTGGGAACCAATGTCACTACTGGATATCTTATAAGAGAAATTGTTTGATAATATCATTCAACATGTTGATCAGTTGTTTCTGTACCCGATATCACATATTTCTGCTGGCTGATGAGGAGATTTACAAACCCAATTATTAAATTACTCAAAAATTAAATAATAAAGTGGATTTCTATCATAATACTTTACACCTAGATTAGTTTGTGATACACTACAGCTTTATATAGTATTGTATAAGTTTGTATCAAAAGACTATTTGCCATAAAAATCAAGCAATATATAGACTGTAACAAAGACTTAATTCCCAATCTACATAAGATCTTAAATAGACATTTTCAGTTTACTTCTGTAATAAATTTAGTCAAAATATTTAAACTACATATAAAGACAAGAAGTACAGGAACTTGTGTCCCTAGTCTAGTGAAATATTATAATGATCCATTCTTGATGTAACAATCCAACTTATATTATATGGTGACTGCAAGGCAACCAAGAAAGCTACAAATCTGATTGTATTTTTCATAATAAATACAAGAAATATTATAATTTTGTAAAGAAAGATAGACCATATACATATATAATTTACTAAACAGTATTTTTATATACATGTATTTTAATCATCAACAAATTTATATAAATAATAAAAAAATCTTAGTGAAAAAACACAAAAATATAAAACAAAAAACAGTAACAAATAAATGTACAGAAATCATGGTTTGCCTATAATGAGGCATGCCATGCTAAAAATAACCCATGATAATTATACATGTATACATAGGTAAACTACTTCTAACTCTAAACTTATACATATAAAGTGAATCTTGTCTGTGTAAACAAAAAACCTGTTAAAACCAATCACTGTACAGTTGAACCTGTAAAAATCAAACTGGACAACCTGAAATCATAAACAACAATATTTTCCTGGGGTTTTCATCTATATTGTTTGTAAACTAAATACCAGACTAGATCATACGAAACACTTCAGTCCAGATTAGACAGGATTTACTGTAACATGTTAATATTCTTTAGTAAAATAGACTCTAAATGTCTAAGAACTAGAAGAAAATATAACATCATAGCAATTCGCCTTGACAAGCTCCATTTGATATGTATACACAATGCATAAATACAATAATCAAAGTACTATAAGAACTGACATTCTAAATTTTGGAAATTTTACAAGTGATTTGCAATAATTTATACTATAATCAAATTTTGTTGTATATTCTAGATCTAAATAACACTGTTACAATGCACACACAAAGATGTTTCATATTTCAATGTACTTCACAATTTTACAATTACATATGTTGTGATTTCTGGAATGTTATCATTAGTAACACCTGCTTTTAAAAGTTAAGTTATAAATGTATGCCACCAATTTTATCAGGGTTTGAATTCAGATTGTGTGATCTATACCATGGTCTTTACAATGTTTGCTTTTGGTATCCAAATTCCAACTGATGAATCACTACCAGCACTTGCTAAAACACCATTCTGTACTGACAGCTAGAAAATGAAAACAATAATACATTATAATGAGATTAAGTTGGTCTCAAATAATGTTGTTCACAAACAGAATTAAAAGGAAAGGAGTAGAGTAATGGTGTTTTAAACTCCACTCATGATTGTTTCAATAACCACAAAGCTGTCAGCCCTTTTATGATGGAGGAAATCTGATGAAATCTATTTACCTTCAGCAAACAAACTGAAATTTGTTCAAACAGTGTATCTGTCTGAGAGAAATACACAAGCCCCAGGCCAATGTGCAGACTTGATACTTGTCTGAGAGAATCTGCATTAAAATGTGAGGGGGTTGTGATACATAAACTATTTCTTAAGATCACTTGTCCACCGTGGCCCCAAATTCTACGGGAATCATCAACAAAACATCTTAAAATAGCCTAAGGAAACACAAGAGTTTGGGGCATGAATGATAGTCATTCAATAAAAATTCTGAGTTATGTCTTACATACATCCATGTATCTGCCAAAATAAGTAATTTTCACAACTGTAACCTACCTCGCAGATTTTTTTCTTTTTTAAAGCAAATTAGTTGAAAAAAAGATAAATTTAAGAGATTAATTGCTGTGTGTAAAGTGAAGGTTATAGCGACAGCTCAAGTGTGTACTAATAATTTATGTATAACACAAAGGTCTGTATTTGCAGTTTGAGTGAATTGTAATTAATAATTACCCTAGCAACAGCTCCATTGTGTACTGATAATGTATTAATGACACCAGGGTCTAGATTAGGTTCCAATATTTTTATTTTACTGTCTGTAGAGCAGGTAAACAAGGCACCAGGAGTATAACATATACCAGTTACTTTCTCTGCATGTCCAACATCGAAAGTCTAAAAATATCAATGTTTAAAAAATTCTAATTCAAACAATTTGACTTGTCTATATTTCAAATTTAATTCATAACATCCTGCATTCAGAAATAAAAGATATTTAGTCAATTTTTGCAATTTTAAAACCTCTTATATTAAGAAAAGGCCCATGAACATTATTGCTCACTCCATGGCATGTCCAATACAATATCATCTGCAGTTTTGTAATACACAATATATACATTCCACTCTAGTTTCTCCATTTTTGGCCAAACACCAAGACTTGTATCAAAGTATACATGTATCTGCTTCACAACTTTTCCTCAACAAAAATCACCTGTCTATAGAGACCACTGTTTTAAAGTCACTTTACTTAACATTTACATATATGTTATAAGGTTTAAATTCCTTGGGATATGTGTACTTTAAGTCAAATTGTATCAACCTTGCCTTAGTGAAAAGTAAGAGTTTTTAATTTGAATAAAAATGTTACAACTGACACAAACTAAATATGTTTCTTTGAAACAGATGTGTCGCCTGACACTGCATAAAAATCAATCAAAGGGAAATAATTCAAAAACGGAACAAGATAGAGTTGTGGTTCTTGTGCAATGCACTTCGAGTCATTGCCAGAAACATGTACACCAAGTTTGGAGTCAATTGAACATACAACACCAAAGTTATGCTCCGGACGCCGCAGAAGCTGATGCCGACGACGAAAGTAATCTCTATATGTCGCCTAGTCAGGCGACACAAAAAGTGACAACTAAAAGGTCAAATCTGTCTCATTTCTTATGTCTGTTTCTTAGTTAAGGTGAGGTTAAAATCTTAAATTACAACTTTACCTGATAAATATAAACTGACCTTGACAAGTTTAAATTTTCCATACTGAGCATCATACACATGTATCTGTCCATTTTTATCTCCAATCCATAACTGATTATTACTATAGCTAATACACATAGCATATGTATCTTCCAGCTGTAACAAGATAAATGTTGAAAAAATTACCTAGTATTCAGATCTTAAAAAACATTTGGAGATAGGTGATAGGTGATCTAGAGAAAAAAATCAACAGTTTTAAATTGAAGGTAGAAATTTGTCAAATTACTGCAGTTGCAATTTATTTTACAATATATACATTTGCAATTATTTTGTGCTATGAAACTTTATTTGTTCATATCAGCTATTAATTTTATTAATCATGTCTGTGGTGTTAATTGTATAATAAATACATGTGTAACATTATCTCTTGGCTGTTACAGTGACTAGGCTTATTTTTTAAACTTTGGAACTTTTAAAAGTTTTGCCCTGTACCTGCTGAGGGCTTTTAGTGGCCACAATACTCATGATGAAATTCTCAACCCCAATTTTTATAAAAATTCTGGATCCACCCCTTTACTGAGATGTTTAAGAATTGTGTTCACAGTATTATACATGTAAATTCCAAAACTGTGCAAATCAAAATACACAATGAAATTGCACTAATTCATATAATTCAGTTCGTTTCTTATGTTGGAAGAAGCTATAGTATTTACATCATTTCTAGAAAGTTCGATGGTTAAATATGATAAAAATGTTCTTAATTACATTTCTTTTGAGAATTTTCAGCAACTTCAAAATGAAGTGTAAAGGCTGAACCATACCTCTATTGTTTTATAAACTTCATCAGCTCGTCTGTCAAATATCACAACAGTTTTGTCTTCACTTCCTGTAATGATGTAATCTGGATTTGCTTTCAAACATAATACTGGCTGTTTGTGAACTTTCTTCCAAGTTACCTCCCCTGAGCGAGGATCCAGTATATATGTCCTTGAATTGTACCCTGCTGCATAAATTTGATTTTCTTCCATATGTAGTCCTAGTACAGCTGATTTACATCTGAAGCATAAAATATAAACATTTATTATCTTACCTATATAGTACCAGTTTGTAAAACTATTTATATGGGCCAGGGTTGATTATCAGTTAAGGCATTCATAATTACATGTAGTTTTTTTTTATAAAAAAATACCTATTAGAACTATCAATTCTATAGGTTTTTACCCCATTGGTCAGACATTCTAAAATCATGCTTTTTCTTTTAATCATTGTAATTTTATTTTAATATCTTTAACAATTGAAAACTACATATAGAAAGTAAATTCCTGAAAAATTATAACATGACAAGTTTCTTCATATGAAAAACCATGTTACATTACACAATAATTGACAGTTGTTCCTGTTTCATGTCACATATCACTATTTTACATGATAAAACCACTTGCCACAAGAGCACTTTGGTTTGTGCATAGTTGGATAATAAAATACTGGTATGTAATGTTTATTTTTACATTTAAATGGCTGGAATACAAGGAAATTTATATCATGGTTACTTCATTTTGTTTGCAACTTCTACTAAAAATTTTTTTTATTGAAAACCCCTAAAATTCCTGAATAAAATCAATTTGAACATTTCTTAAAAAAATATCTCTCTAAATAAACTGCATATATAAAGACAAACTACCTGGTGCTGCATCTCCATTTATAATAGAAACTGATATTGATCAGATAAAATACAAAGAAATAATAAATTTAAAACTTACTTGAAGTCATTTACTGGAGCACAGCCCCCTGATAAATCCCATGTTTTGACATGTGTATCCCATGATCCTGTTGCTAAGCAACCATCCCATGATGCAAATGACCAGATCCAACCCTAAATAAATGTGAAATAAAACAATTCAATTTATACAAAAAGAAAAAAAAAATAATAAAAAAAATAAAAAAAATAAAAAAAATAAACAAAGTCTGTACTTCTTACTGGTATAAATGAAATCAATGCATTAGGTATCATTGTGTTTTTTACTTTGAGTGAAAGCTTTTGTTTTATTTGGTATTGCCAGTTATCTGGAGTTTCTTATAGAATTTTGGCAGTTTATCATGTATATTCCTGTTCTGAAAGAGACAATAATTATACTTACATTGCAGTTTGTTTCAACAAACTATACTTTTTAGTCACAAACACCCCATAAACAAATGAATGTAAAATGAGGTTTAGTGGTCTGAAAATGTAGGTTTAGTGACCTGAAAATGTAGCCTATTCTAATAGCCAATCTGCATCAAACTTCTAGTCTAAAATATACAAAACACACTTTTGTATATTTTGAGAAAATAGAAATTTGTAAATACATGTATGTCTCCCTCTAACACATGTACTGTTTTACTTGTACACATTTTTAGTAATACATGTAAATATACTGGTACATGCTTTAGTTTTAACTATTGATTTACATGTATTTTTTCTTTCTGGCACCAAACCGTTTTGTGTAAAAATGATGACTAAATTAACTCACCTTGTGTGCTTTTGGATCAGTGTGAACTATGACCTCTTTTTTAGAGTTAGGTTCATCTGGATCATATTTGCTCAGATCTAGTAAATTCAAATAACGATCTCTTGATCCTGTAGCCAACAATGTTCCTTCCTGAAACAAAATAAAACCTAAATACATGCACATGAATTAAAGAGTTCAACAAAATGGTTTTGCTAAATGAGTGTAATTTTTTATGACCTAGTATTTAATTATATTTTTCAGATATCGGCTTGCCGTTTTCAGATAAATCCAACAAAAAGCCAAATCAGATAAAAATAATCAACATATATCTGTTTTACAAATGCAGTGTTTCTGATAAAAATATGGAATATTATGACCATAGGGGAGAATAATATAACTTGGGCTGTATTTATATCACAAAGCTATTGTGCAAAGTTTGGGATATTCTCCAATTATCTTTTGAAAAACTACAAAGTACAAGCAGACAGATTGAAAAACAAAGTAAATGGGCATTACAAAATACCTTGTCACTATGTGAAGTGTGTATAAAAATTTAATGTACATTATCAGTATAATAAACATTTACCTTCATCAGGTGTACACCATCAACTGACGCAAATATGTTATCATTAAACATAAAATGTTTACAAGTTTCTTCTGGTTTACTCCATTGTCTGTATTGTTCTTCTCTCTCTATACATGCTTCTCTCCAGTCAAAATTCTCTTCTTTTAATAAATAGAAATAGAATCAATAACATTAAAGTATAGTAAGCATATATACCAAAATAATTTATGCATCTATATAAAAAGAAATTACAGGAAAGTATGGGCTAAATTAACAAATGATAAAGCTTGCTATACCAATTCAAAAAACTTATTTCATATTTTTTCTCTTTTTTTTTTTTTATAAAACATTTTACATTTTAATGTGGATTGTTAAGGTCCTTCTTCACACTGGTAAGTGGAGTGTAAAGGAATTTACCTTTATCGTGATAAATCAAACTCTTCTACAGATTACAGGTATGTGGTCACATACGAACAGGAGCAAGAGTATTTTCTCTGCTCTATCTAGCACTATGTTGGGACTTTATTTTCTAGCTTGCAATAGTCATACTGTTTTTATAATTTTGACCAGATACCAACATTCCATGAGATTCAATGTGTATTTTTATTGGAGATGGACAATGGGATATGAATATTACTATATGATGTTTTTTTTTTTCACTTCAAGGTGAGAATTTGTTCATCAGTCTGGTTGACAGATTACTTGACTGACATGTCCGAGACATTCTGTAGTCTGAAAAAATTATGAAATTCTGTGGTTTTTATTCAATTATATAGTACCTGGAACTATTGGATATTTCTTTGGCCATTGTTTGCTGATCCTTGTCTTCCAATATATATCACTGTTAAACATATTCTCAAACTCTACACAGACTTTAGTCAAAGTTTTCACAATAAACCTGGCATCCAAAAAGTTAAATATGTGCATTAGTATTTCAACAGGTAGTTTTTCCAAAATAAGATTTTCTGTTGGTCCCTCCATATTATCCTCATTTATATGGTCCATGTCAGCTATCTCATTATTAATGTCATCCTTTCTCTCTGTGGTCATCTGATATGAATTTTCAGCAAAAAGTAAATCTGCATTTTCTACGTTTTCACATACCATTTCTTTTTCAACATCTACCTGAGGAATTTCATCTCCATTACCATTTCTATTTTGAGATATAACTCCATGAGATTCTTCCATTTTTCCATTTACTGCCGATTCCTGAACTAAAACAGATAACAGAAAAAATAATCAATAAAGTGCACTGTAAAAAGTTTTATAGACCCTAAATACAAATATTAATAAATAATTACAAGAATTACAATGATAGAAATTTCATTGAAGAAATCATAAAACGTCCAGTAAAGAACGTGATAAATAAGAATATTGGCCTTTGCTGCAGAAAATTGAAATATATACATGGTATACCTGTAACTACGCTGATATCTAAATTCTGAAACCAAAAGCTTTTGCTTTAAGATTCATGAAAATTCATCTTTAAACGAAAACCGCTTAAATTATCATCTAAGCTTTGAATCAGTTTGATACGTTATTTAACTTAATGACCAGTTTTCCTGGCAAATTAATTTATGAGAAAAAAATCATGGCGTTTATGCACTAATTAGTTTAATAGAAAATTAAACGATCAATGTATAAATCTGTGTGCATTACCTTATTGTGGAAGTTTGACAAGATCTCTGATAAAATTCAAGAAGTTCAAAAAATTAGTAAGAGCTCAAAATGGCATGTGATTCATCCATAAATGTAAACAAAGTAACCTCATAAAGTCATTTGCAAAGTATGTTTGGATTGGACAAGATTTGAAGACGCTATCGGAATCTTTCTGCTTTTTTCATTCGCTTAAAGATAAAATAGACAAAGTTTGAATGGTCACAATAAATTAGCCAATGAAAAAAGTTTTAACAAAATATCTATATCACTTAGGCGTTTACATTCCTATACTACTTATATTCTTACTGTTAATCAGCCACTTGACTTAGATTTTCATGGTCACTCACCACATGTTTATGTTTGGGTCTAGAAGATTTCGCTTATTTTACAGTCTCTCTAACAGAGTTAGAACAGCCAACACGCAAACAATGCCTTTGAAGATAGCAGCAAATATCCAAATGATGTTCCCGGAAATACCAGTACTTTCGGACAAATACAAAGCTGCAAAGGAATGTGGGTTTCGTTATGTAGAAAGTGGATATCCTTATCCAGAACCTTTAGAAACTGTTAAAAAAGCCAAAGAAGAATCCGGTTTGCAGCAAATACTCATCAATGCTTGGCCCGGTATCTAGTTTCTTTACACAGGCGCTTGTTTCGATATTTAAAAAAAAAAATAAAACTCTTGACCCTAACATAAGACAAGGTGTTCAACTTCGATATCATAATTTTTGACCTACCTTGGTTCGGTCGTTTTTTTTTTTCTATTTATTGGTGGACAATAAAAATAATAAATGAATATCCCTCAAAACTTCATGCATTGCTCTACAAAATGGTGCATATCGGAACTGCCGTCGCTGTCTCTAAACTTTATAACACGAGTTGAACCGTGACCCTTGTATCAAACGCCATTTCACACTTAGAATGGCAATCGTCATCCCGTGCTGGATCACGACGAACGTTCTGATGTTAGGTTCAAGAGTTTTTTTTTCTTTAAATGTCGAAACAAGCGCCTTCTACCTTTCAGATTGGGAAAATTTGGACCCTTTTTATGTCATATTACGCTCAGAATTTTGAAATTCATTGCAAAGATCTTATATTTTGACAATATCTAACATTTTTTGTCTGTCAGAACAGTTTTGGACAACTGGATTTAATTTAGACTATTTGATTGTGTGTCACTGTTGCCATTTGGGGAATTTAAGTTGTCAAATTGGGAAATTTTAGTCTTATTTCTCAAGGGGAAACTACCTTTATTCGACAGTAATTTTAGGCAAACAAAACCACATATATAAATATATATATCAGTGGTTTTGTATATATATACATGTATATATATATATATATATTGTTAAATCTTGTCGGTGTTGTTAACCGTGGGCCTTCTACTTCCAGTCTGCACGAAAAAAACCAGATTCACAGTCAATAAAAATAAAAAATGAACCCTTATCTCCAGACCTTGAATAGGGATATTAAGTACACCTGAAATACATAGCTCCGAGTGGCTTTTATTATACTGATGTTGCTGTTTCAACAGAAACATCAGTATTATAAAAAAGCTGTCTGAAGCCATGTATTTCAGGCCTAAGATATTAAGGTTCTACTTTCATACCATATTATTTGGATATTCATAGTGAGAACATCATAAATGATGTTCTATTTAAGATTTTTTAAAAAAAATTTTAAAGACATTTGACAGTAAAAATGAACTAAGCAACTTTAATTGTGTGAACACCTGTGAGTAGGCAGTGGAATCTGATGCCACCAGATTATGTTAATTGTAATCTACATACATCATTCAGTTGTAATCATGATTTCACATTGCACAGTAGAAAAGTTATAATTGTTACTGGGAGTTTGGGGTATACTAAATTAATCAAAAATGATGAACTGTCTGACATTATACAGTACATGAGACATTACTTTCTTCTCCATTCAGCACTGCATTCATTGCTATATATATCATCATCATGTTATATACTTCTTCTAATACTGTTGTGATGTTACACATATGTAATCCTGAAAATTGGTAATTTCACTTAGCAACTAAAAGAAGGCTTGAATACATATATATATTTCAAACTGCTTTCAAATATTAAAAAATTAAAATAAATAACAAAAAAAAAAATAAGATAATATATTTTGTCTTTGTGTCCAAATTGATTCAAAACAAATGGTGCACTATATACCGGTATACTGTATATGGAATCAGAGAAAAATGCTTATGGGTATAACAGTTATATCACACAATGTAAAATACTAGTATATCACAGGATATCAAGTAATGTTTATAAAAGGGTTATGCTAAATGAATTTTCCAAATTTTTCAATATATTTTGTAAATAATAACCTTTTTTTTACTTCTTTTTATGCAGGTGATTTGACTAAAGGTGATTTAGGACTTGCTGCTTTGCCAAGTAGACAAGCGGAATTCGATGAAAAATTGGAACTGTCT
Organism: Tegillarca granosa; assembly: GCA_029721355.1. Taxonomy (NCBI): domain Eukaryota; kingdom Metazoa; phylum Mollusca; class Bivalvia; order Arcoida; family Arcidae; genus Tegillarca; species Tegillarca granosa. Next base: position 71,365 of record JARBDR010000296.1, on the reverse strand, counting down.
ATAGCTTATGCAAAGGCATTAGACTGTAAGAGGTAAAATACTTCATCCTACAAATATTTCAGGAAAAGATACACTGAATCGTTCTCAAGTTTTGTATCATTTGTGTTCCATAATACCTACCTAACTATTGATTTTAATTGGAGAGTAAAAATATACAAATGTATATGAATAACTTTTTTTTCATTTAAGGATGCATATACAAGCAGGAAATAAACCTAAAACTGCAGATCCAGACCTGGAAAAAACATATCTAGCAAACATTAAAAATGCAGCAGACAAGTTACAGAAGGTACATGTATATTTTATTTGAGATTTTTATTATTTTATTTTTGGCCAGTGGATTGTATTATGCCCTAGTCAGGATTTTTTCACTTATCTATTGAGATGGTGGATGAAACTTGAGTGGCAAAGAAAACCAAAAAGTTTTACTAAACAAACTTACACTTTCACAAAAGGATCTTCCTAAGAAGACTACAAAACAAGGTGGTGAGTGAGACAGTGATCTGTAATCTAACACTTCTTTGCAACTTAAGCCCCTTTTGTTTAGACATGAGATACAGTATAACATGCCTTTAAAAGTCTCTCAGAAACAACAGAAATAGCCATCAAAGACAGGTAGACTCAAAAGATATTATATTTATTGGAAAAGATCCACAGATCCCAAATCTTACCTGTAAAATGCATCTTGTCTTGAAATACTAGTAAAACACCAAAATATGCTATTTGTTGTAGGAAGGAATACTGGCATTAATAGAACCTTTAAACACAAGACATACAGCTCCTAACTACTTTCTCTATGATATTCACACAGGTAAGTAATACATCAATTCACAGACTGCAGTTAATGTTCTTGTACTTCAGGTAAGATAATACATGTACATAAAATTACTGGTTCTAGATATTCTTGCCTAGAACATCTAGGACTGATTTTTCTGCAAGAAATTTATCCTTACAATCAGAGATGTTATTTTTATATTTTTCTTAATGTAAAAATAATACAGGGGTACTTATAAACTTACATTTATATCTTGTGAGTAACCTTAAGCAGAGGAGATAATACAAAGATTTTTTACGATGTAATCATTTATTGATATGTGTACAAAATTTGCTGTGTTACATGAGTATAAGCTTTTTTATAAAAAAAAAATGTTGAAAAATCTTTTTAATTTACACAATTTATGATTTTTGTGGTGCAAGACAAAAAAGTTATCACTACTGTTGGTGCCAAATACAGAAATCTAAACTGCAAGGTTAGTGAGTTTCTCTAGATTCTCAAGAATTGGCTTTTTGATATTGAAAGAGTTGACTGAACACCTTTACTTCATCCAATCTTTTTAAATCAATTACCTTGAATATTGGAGCTTGCATTGAGATTTCTGATACCACAGATAGTGAAAGATTCTAAAATATTATGGGTATCCTGTGGTATGTTGATTTACCCCTTTATTTAAGTCATTGGCAAGAGAGTCATTTGTTAGTCTTCAATTCTAAAATGATTGTTAAGAAAGAAAAAATGTTTCTATGGGTTACACTAGAGATGATGTCCTTGGTAACATATTACATAATATATGCTGAAGAATCTGCTATATGCCCGATTTTTCAAGCATGTAAAATGCCAATAGAAGCAATGTTTTACCTTGTGGAGAGATGATAATAAGTAACCATGGATGCACATAACTGTTTACTGTGACCACTAGACTCAAGTAAGTGAAAAATACCAAGCTTATTGAATTTTCTATGAACATTTTGTGTAATTCAAATACACATTGATTGCGACAGTAATATACAACATTGTAAACCAGTATCCCATTGTGGTTTTTATCTTAACATATTCATGATCATAAATTGATATTTTTATATGTGTTATTTGTGTTTTGATTTTAGCTGTAGATTATTTGAAGAGAATGGACCATCCCAATGTTAAATTACAGTTTGTAAGTATAAATCTTGTTTGTTAAAATGTACAGATGACATGTCCTGATAATTTGCTAGATTCTTTATGACCAATCTGAAATTCCAAATAAGAATCATTTAATAGAATTAAAAAATATTTTTTAGTGATCATCACCATAATTGTAATTATTAAAAAATATTTTTTAGTGATCATCACCATAATTGTAATTATATAAAAATATTTTTTAGTGATCATCACCATAATTGTAATTATTAAAAAATATTTTTTAGTGATCCTCACCATAATTGTAATTATTAAAAAATATTTTTTAGTGATCATCACCATAATTGTAATTATATAAAAATATTTTTAGTGATCATCACCATAATTGTAATTATTAAGTATTTTTTAGTGATCATCACCATAATTGTAATTATATAAAAATATTTTTTAGTGATCATCACCATAATTGTAATTATATAAAAATATTTTTTAGTGATCATCACCATAATTGTAATTATATAAAAATATTTTTAGTGATCATCACCATAATTGTAATTATTAAAAAATATTTTTTAGTGATCATCACCATAATTGTAATTATTAAAAAGTATTTTTTAGTGATCATCACCATAATTGTAATTATATAAAAATATTTTTTAGTGATCATCACCATAATTGTAATTATATAAAAATATTTTTTAGTGATCATCACCATAATTGTAATTATTAAAAAGTATTTTTTAGTGATCATCACCATAATTGTAATTATATAAAAATATTTTTTAGTGAATATTTTAGTGATCATCACCATAATTGTAATTATATAAAAATATTTTTTAGCGATCATCACCATAATTGTAATTATATAAAAATATTTTTTAGTGATCATCACCATAATTGTAATTATATAAAAATATTTTTTAGTGATCATCACCATAATTGTAATTATTAAAAAGTATTTTTTAGTGATCATCACCATAATTGTAATTATATAAAAATATTTTTTAGTGATCATCACCATAATTGTAATTATATAAAAATATTTTTTAGTGATCATCACCATAATTGTAATTATTAAAAAGTATTTTTTAGTGATCATCACCATAATTGTAATTATATAAAAATATTTTTTAGTGATCATCACCATAATTGTAATTATTAAAAAGTATTTTTTAGTGATCATCACCATAATTGTAATTATATAAAAATATTTTTTAGTGATCATCACCATAATTGTAATTATTAAAAAGTATTTTTTAGTGATCATCACCATAATTGTAATTATATAAAAATATTTTTTAGTGAATATTTTAGTGATCATTACAATTATGGTGATGATCACTAAAATATTCACTAAAAAATATTTTTATATAATTACAATTATGGTGTTGATCACTAAAAAATACTTTTTAATAATTACAATTATGGTGATGATCACTAAAAAATATTTTTTAGTGATCATCACCATAATTGTAATTATATATAAAATTTTTTAGCGATCATCACCATAATTGTAATTATATAAAAATATTTTTTAGTGATCATCACCATAATTGTAATTATTAAAAAGTATTTTTTAGTGATTATCACCATAATTGTAATTATATAAAAATATTTTTAGTGATCATCACCATAATTGTAATTATGTCAGTAGTATTTTTTATCTAGGTTATTTGTTTGCTGATTTGTTTTCGTAAGAACCCTTAGGGCATTTCAATCATTGTAAAAGGAAATGTCAAAAATTTGTTTTGTTCTTTTGAGTTGAGTAATGGTGTTTAACGTCCTAGTCAAGAATATTTCACTTATATCGAGATGTTGCCAGCTATAGATGAAAGTACAGAAATTTTGCCTGTGCATTGCACTTGTTGCATTATACGGCAGGTTTCTTTATCGTGTCATGCCTACTGTGATAGAGTACCTTGTTTATTTCAAGTTCCCATCTGAAAGAACCATGACTTTCATTTCGCAATGCCAAGTGCTTGACGAAAGGACATACCCACTTTCAAGTCTTGGGGCAGACCTGGTCTGGGTCCAAACCCATAACCTCCCACTTAGGGATCGAGCACTCTACCAACTGAGCTACTATAGTGATTGTTATGTTGTAAATTTCATTAGGTGGTTAGAGTACTTTCATAACAAAAATTCACCCATTTTGGTTAAAATTATAGAGATTGTTTTTAAATTTTTGGATCAATTCCCATATGTATGTGTTTTTATTCTGATGGATACAGAAAGTTTGTAATTTCTTCTTTTTTTTTTTTTAAATTAAAAATATGCTCTGTTTAAAAATGTTTGAAATATCTCTTATAGAAACAATTGTCAAAAATGATATGTCACATATGTGTCTAAGTTAGCACAACAATTAAATCACAACTTAGGTAACAGGCAGTTATTTAAAGTTATTTAAGCATTATCAGATAGTCAGATTTTAAGACAAGTTTGTTGTTTAAATCAAAAGATAATCTAATGGAATAAAAAATGAAAGTTTATATTTAATGCTGTAAGGGACCTTTTGATATTGCCTGGCTAAATTATACTCTTTTACAAACTTAAATCACCCATTCCTAATACATGTATCTGTGTTTATTACCTGGTAATAATACTGCTGGGTTGCAAAGCTTATTCATATGAAATACATTACTGTAAATATAAATAACGTAATTTTTTTCTATTGCTATACAGGATTTTTTCCACATACAGATAATGGATGGTAATCTTACAGCAAATATTGAAAAATATTTACCATATATAGGTATGTTGTGGTGGGATATATGGTATGTCATTGTTACTGCAATTGAAATACATTTATAACTTGGGAGACAACACACGTGATGTCAAATTCTAGCAGAGTTCAAATCATTTATTGTAAAAACTGAAGTTTACAGCTAGCTGCCAAAATATATAATTATTACAAATTGATAACTAAAAGTCATATTGGTGAAAATTGTAGAAATTAAAATTTTAGTTCATGTTTATACAAACATAAGACATTTATTGGTTAATTCAACCTATGTTGTAGGACACATTCAAGTTGCACAAGTACCAGACAGAGGTGAACCAAATTTACATGGTGAAATCAATTACAAATATATATTTAAAATGTTAGAAGAAAAAGGTTATGATGGATATATCGGACTAGAGTATAATCCAAGAGGTAAGCTATAGTATATGATATCATAATGTATATGTCATATCATATTTCCTTGTCTCGTAAAATTCATTGAACTGTTTCTGTATTATTTTATCTTTGACTTCTGAGGACAGAAGAGCACAGAATTTGATAGAATGGCAAATTTGTCATAGTGAACATGTTTTATTAACATTCCTTCATGCACACTAGCGTGTCAGATGAAATAGATTTATGTATTGGACAACCACACACCCACATACACACAAACACACACACACACATTAGGTAGCCTTTATAGACAATAATAAATGCATTTTTTTTTTTTTTATTAATTTACAGGAAATACTGTAGAAGGACTAAAATGGATTCAAGAAATGGGTTTAACATTGTAATAGCTCTTGAGGTTTAGTACAATTTAACGGGGTAAAATAATTTTGAATGTTTTGACACAATATTTAGAAAACCATGATAAATATTAGTAAAGTTGTTCATGTGACAAATCAGATTTAGTCATTATTTTTTATATTTACTTGAAATACATGTACTTTTACTATATCCAAGAAATATGATATTGATTGTTGAATAATATTTACCATTTGTTTAATATGAACAATTAAGATGAAAATATATATGTTGCTAATGGAAACTTATTCTTTTTTCCTTCATTTTGTAAAGATAAGTACTTTAATTCTTATTTAGTGTAATGGTACTTGTTAGATGTGAATAATTTATTAATAAATTTACTCTTTGCTGTAAGAGAAATTTGTTTTTCTTTATTGAGCAAAGGTAAGAAGTTTTAATTTTGATTTAGTGCAATGTAACTTGTAATGTAGAAATACATGAGTCCGTATTTACCTAGTGCTTTAGTACTTTTATATTTGTTAATCTTATTCAAATATTTGTTAATTTATCTTCATATACATAAATTGTAAATTTCATTGTTTGCTGAATTTATTAAAAAAAATAAATTATTTTTATAAATATTTTGTTGCATTTCATTTGTTGTTCTTGTTTGGTGCTGATCATCTTAGACATAAATATTTTATCAAAATCAATCTGTTACCCGTTATTGGCAAGTAATTTATGGTTTGAGCTGATAGCAGGGAGGAATGTTGTGCCTGTAGAATGAACTTTTCAAAAACATATCAAAAACCATAGTTTGTGAAAATTTGACCCTGAAACACATGACATTATTACTTATTAGAGTAAGCCTAAAATAAAGGGGTGGCATAAAAGAACCCCTTACCACTAACTTGTTTTACAAAAACATGTATTCTTTTTCATTAAGTGGCAGACTAGGTAAAACTTGTTCCTTGTGACATCATAGATAGAGAGCCAGTCAAGTTTAACATGTGTTTTCAAACTTAATAGAGCATCATACCCTGATCTTTTGTATAAAGTTTTAAATTTCTAGGCCTTTCAGTGACAAGATGCTCAATTCTTGCAGTTGAAGGTTCCATTAATCTTGAATAAGAATAGGGGCTTTGCAAAATATAAAGTATAAAGTAATTCGCCTGTCAAATTCTGTTTCTATTGATTTTTAGCTCACCTGACCGAAAGGTCATGTGAGCTTATGGCATGGCGCGGCATGTGTATGTGCGTGCGTGCATGCGTGCGTCGTTAACACTATTTTTGACTTCTCCTCCAAAACTGCTGGACAGATTTCAATGATACTTGGTCAGAAGCATATATGGGCCGTCGCAATTCAGATTTGTTCATGGCATCGCCATGGCTACCAAAACAAGGTCAAGGTGACCTAGGGGTCCAAAAATCTTAAAAAATCTTCTTCTCCAAAACCGATCATGGGAGAAAAAATCTAATGTGATATTTGGCTTCTCTAGGGTCTTAAGCCTATAGTTTGTTCATTTCGTGAAATTTGGTCGAAAAATGGGTTACGCGTTTTTGCGTTTAATTTTAAAAATTTCGTAAAATGGCTTCAAATTGTAATAACTTGACAATTTGAAGAGATAATGACATAGGGTTTTCAGTTTTGACTTTTTCTTAAAATGACCATGAAATTAGGGTCAAGGTCACAACCTAATTTGTGATTTATGCAGTTTTTGGCAATTTTCTTGCAAATATTTAGAGATATATGAAATCAAATTATTGTTAAAATGTTCAGCATGACAAAATTTAAAAAGGTACCAAGTTTCATAACTATATGATAATCCATGTAAGAGTTGTTGCCCCTGAAATGTTCTTTTTGGCTTATAAATACCAAAATTGTGCATTATCTTGAAAACAATAATCTTTTTTTATAGGCATGTATATTAGAATATTGTAGGTATTGTGACAATGATCATTTTGATATATGGTTCAAGGTCATATGATCAAAGGTCAAGGTCACATGCAGAAGAAGACATAAATTGCTAATTATCTTGAAAACTAATAACTTTTTGTATAGGCATGTATATTAAACTATTGTAGGAATTGATATGGGGATCATTGTGCTATATAGTTCAAGGTCATATGTTCAAAGGTAAAAGTCACAGATGCAAAATAAAACTTAAACTGCTAATTATCTTGAAAACTGTTAACTTTTTGTATAGGCATGTATATTTGAATATTGTAGGTATTGTGACAATGATCATTTTGATATATGGTTCAAGGTCATATGTCCAAAGGTCAAGGTCACAGCTGCAAAATAAGACTTAAATTGCTAATTATCTTGAAAACTGTTAACTTTTTGTATAGGCATGTATATTAGAATATTGTAGGTATTGTGAAAATGATCATTTTGATATATGGTTCAAGGTCATATGTTCAAAGGTGAAGGCCACAGCTGCAAAATAAAACTTAAATTGCTAATTATCTTGAAAACTGTTAACTTTTTGTATAGGCATGTATATTCAAATATTGTAGGAATTGATATGGTGATCATTTTGATATATAGTTCAAGGTCATATGTTTAAAGGTCAAGGTCACAGCTGCAAAATAAGACTTAAAATGCTAATTATCTTGAAAACTGTTAACTTTTTGTATAGGCACATATATTAAAATATTGTAGAAATTGCTACAATGATCATTTTGATATATGGTTCAAGGTCATATATTGAAAGGTCAAGGTCACAGCTGCAGAAGAATACTTAAAATTACTAATTATCTTGAAAACTATTAACTTTTTGTATAGGCATGTATATTAGACTATTGTAGGTATTGACATGATGATTATTCCGATACATGGTTCAAGGTCATATGCTGAAAGGTCAAGGTCACAGCTGCAAAAGAAGACTTAAAATTGCTAATTATCTTGAAAACTATTACTTTTTTGTATAGGCATGTATATTAGAATATTGTAGGTATTGACATGACGGTCATTTTGATATAGGGTTCAAGGTTATATGTTGAAACTTGAAGGTCATATCAACATAGGAATACTAAAATTATTAATTATCTTGAAAGCTATTAATTTCATGCATAGGCATGTATATTAGAATATTGTAGGTATTGACATGACAATCATATATGGTTTGAAGTCATATATGTTCAAAGGTCAAGGACATAATTATACTGAAATTGATTAATGATTGCACTACAGTTACTTTATGCATATTTTATAAGCTACTTATAAATGAAAAGTGAGTGGATATAATTCTGATAAAGTTTTGTGGGAGTTCTTAACTTGAGAAAACTTTTAAAGTTTCTGTACTTAATATATTGTCTATTGCACTTTGCAAACAAAATTGGACATATCTTCAGGTGAGCGATAAGGCCCATGGGCCTCTTGTTTGGTTCTTTGAGATGATGTTCATGAAAAAAGTTCAGAATACAAATAATGGATGGCTGACAAAAGAGCGTGAATATACAGCTCAGGTGAGATTGAAATAAAACCCGATCACACAACCTAGTAAAGGTTTGTTATAAGTACAAATTTCTGCAATTTCAATCTGGTTGCTGATCTTGGTACAAGTAAAACCAGGCATGGCAAGTAATACAAGTGAAACCAGGCATCACAAGAGAAACCAGCCATGGCAAGTAATACAAATGAAACAAGGCATCTCAAGTGAAACCAGCCATGGCAAGTAATACAAATGAAACAAGGCATCTCAAGTGAAACCAGCCATGGCAAGTAATACAAGTGAAACCAGGCATCACAAGTGAAACCAGCCATGGCAAGTAATACAAGTGAAACCAGGCATTACAAGTAAAACCAGCCATGGCAAGTAATACAAGTGAAACCAGGCATGGCAAGTAATACAAGTGAAACCAGGCATCTCAAGTGAAACCAGCCATGGCAAGTAATAAGTGAAAACAGGCATCACAGGTGAAACCAGACATTGCAAGTGATACAAATGAAACAAGGCATCTGTACAAAGTTGTACAAATCTTCTGGCAATGTTTATTTTAATGCTGACAAACCAAATTGAGTAACGTAAACAAAAGGCAATAACCATAAATAGTGATAAATAGGAGAGAGCAGGTTATAAAACAAAAACTCTTCTATATGTTTCCTTAGAAAATACCAATACTTGCATTGTTTTGTGAAAGTTTGTAAAGTTGTTTTACTGCTCTTACTAAACAAATAGAAGAAAAAACCATGGGCAAAACATCTGTATATGAGTGTTCATGACAAGTACTTGCATCAAGTTTTGTGAAATTTGTTTTAAAACATCAACAATATTTCAGCTATTAGTGACAAGTGCAAGATGAATTATTTTTAAGAAGTTTTCTAAGAACAAGTTCCTGAATGCCTGAGATGTGCCAGTGTATATTATGGTCTGTCTTGTACTAACTCACAATCAGAGTGCCTTTTGGTTAACATCCTTTCTCACCAAATCACTTATTTTGTCATTCTTATGCAGAGTACTAGGCAAAAAGCAATATCTCAAATTTTGAATTCTTATGTATGATCAAGTCAGGGTTTGAACCCTGATTCAGAGCTACTTCTAGCTTTTGAAAAAGAATGTACAACTGAACAAACCTATATACATACATGCACATACCAGCCAAATCTTACTGGACATATATAGGGGACAATAATCTATTGTTTATCCTGTAGACAAATGGTGAGGAGTTCATTCTGAAAACTGTTGGCATGTACAGGTATGTATACTATGCTTTCAAATTGAAAGAAAAGCTTATCATTTTTTTGAAACCAATCTTCTTAAAGTGAGTTTAATTAAATAAAAACGAATGTCATCAATTCAATAATTAAACAATTTATTTGTTTTTACACATCGCTTGATGTGACTATATTTTGTTAATATGTTGAACAATATTAAAATTTAATAAATTCACTTAAATGTTCAGCTTATATATGACAATCAATCCCATGAGGTTGCTCCATTTTAGTTTCCTATTCTTCCAAAATACATTACCTTCTAGATTGTGTCCTAGTAGACATGTCCTCTTAAAAGGATACATTCAAAACATACTTTACTAGAAGCAGCACTAAATGACCATGGTCAGGTCTGTAAGTTTCTAGAGTCACATTATAGAGTACACACATTGTACACGTTGCTTATGTTCTTTATTTGTATACCTACTTGTAAAAATAATGTTGGACCACACAGTATAACATCAGAGAAAAAACCCACAATTTTCTATGGCATCATTGTTAGAGTGAACTCAGTAGTATCCAAAAAATAAATGATCAAATATTGAGACTGAATGCGAGTAGTTAGAGTTTTCAGGATTTATGAAAGTTCCTTTTACTATTACCAGTAACTGTTAATAAAATGAGATTTATTTATCATATATTAAATTCTACGGTAGTTGTAAGTCTAAATGTATTCTATCAGATCCAATTTTAAACATATCTTCATACAGCACCATCTACTTAGGAGATATAACAGTTCCACTGTAATACATATACTATGTACTGATTAATTTTTACCATTTATACTACAATCAAACATACCTACACATTCACCTACATATACATCATTCATGTAAAGAATTTGTTTTCTCCCAATTCATACTTAAATATACCACAAGAGACCTTTCATATAAAATAAAAACCTTAACCCCACACCCACCCCAATACCAACATCTTCATTTCAACAAGTGTATACCTACATGTGAAATAAATTTGTATTGAACACTACTGAATAAATTTCTTTTATTTACTGGTAGTCATTGAATTTATAATGAGCTATCAACCATGTTCGAAACTTTGTATATGATTTTTATACACATATAGGCCAATTTTACAAGTTCAAATAAATGAACTAGCAATAATTGAAAAAATATATATAAAAAAATTTATAATTGCTGGTGTGATAAGAAACAACATTTATATACTTATAATCCACTTATTTCAACAGAAAAAAAGTTTTAACTAGGTCAAAATTTACTTTGTAATAAAAATTACATTAATGTATCAAATGTTGACTTATTTGTATTCTGATAAGAATTAGTTCTTTTGTTTTAGATTGAACCAAACAAATTTATAAAACATTTCATGACATAAAATGAAGTAAAATTTATTATTATTTGATACTGACGGTAAAATCTTGATGTCTGAAATAAAATTTTTAGACAAAATATGTCAACGCTGGGCTTGCTGTCCCCAATTTATTATACAGATTTGAATTTACTCTAGTAAACAAGAAATTTACTGATTTAAATGTCTTGTCTGGTTAGTTTTCGATCGAGTAGAACATATATTACTTTAACATAAACTTTCACAATATGACATGCCACCGCCATCACCACTGATGACACCGGAAAAGTAACACCTAAGTCTCGCCTTATGGAGATGCCAGACTCGACAAAAATACATGTCATGTTCATTTTATTTCGAGATGGATTTTTTGGAATAAAAATGCTAGTAGTTCTTTATCATATACCCCCATAATCGCTCTTTTGAGATCTGCAAAAATAAAAGTTATCTGACATAATTGATTCTTTGATTGCTGAAAATTTACGCAAAAAATATGGTAATGTACAAAATGTGAAATGCTACACTTTATGAAAATAGTAATAAATACATGCACATCATGTACAGTAAATGATAAAACATTTCAAAACAAAATACAACTCTCCTTTAACTGAAAATAACATAAAAATAATACTTTTAATTAGAAACATGTCACTGATGAATATATTTCACTGAAACTTATTTAGTAATGGCAAGTAGTTTAGTTCATCTCTAGTAACAGAAAGCAAGAGAACTATGGTAACAGCATTAAAACTTGTCAGATAGTAAAGATTCTACCTTTTTTTATAGTAAAACTGAAGAAAATATGACACACACTGGTTTTTTTTAATGAATTATGGCACCATAATCTTCATTCTATAGAAATGACATTGTCATGAATTTGAATTTAAACATTAAAATAATTATCCCTTTGACGCAAATGAGCTTGATGGCTGTGTGGTCTAATTGTTGACTTACAGATCTCAGCTTCACTCACTGCCTAAATTATAACAGCATTTTAGGGAGATCATAGTGTAAGATAAAATTTTTAATTTTTTGACGAGTACTCTGGTTTCCTCTTCTAATCATCTAAATATAAGAGAATGAACTTAAACTGGGGCATAAAACATCATTCATAAATGCATATTGATACAATAACATAACAGATCTGAATGTATGAATAAATAAAACTGACAAGTTTTCAGTATAGTGCATGTACCAATTTTACATCAGCAAGTTTCAGAAATATTTTTTAATTTTTTTGTTACTGGGTTTAAATGTTGTAGTATTCTATAGACTCTTTTATAGGAAATTATAAACTTAATGATGTTGTTACATTTGAAGTTTTCTTACACTGTAAGTCATATTTTTACAATCTGCATGTCATAATGTTCAGTTATTTGGTATAAAAGCTAAATCATGTGCTTTACCAATGTAAAAACAATATAGCAATTAAATTGAACCAATAAAAGTGTAACAAGTTAATAAACATTTGTAACCAGCAAATTGTTGAAGTGAAACAATCTTTCCAATCACATGTCCATGTAATGGTTATATTACCTCTGTAAAAAAAATTCTTCACAAAAAATTTTTTAAGAAGTTATAAAGAGGATTTAGATCATTCAACTCAATTATGATTTATATTATTCTGAAGAACTTGGAAGATGTCAATATTTTACTTCTATAACCAGCTTAGGATTATTTATTTTTTCATTAATGCTACTTCAAGTGTATCATTCCACTTCACCAATGTTTACTTTGCAGAATTTAAATTCCCACAAATATTGAATGGATGAGAATAACTGTTTATAATTCATCCTTAGTAGACATTCATGTGTAATTTTAATAGAAACATGTATACTAACATTTGTATGAAGCAGTGTTTAAATCAGTAAACAATAATGCAAAAAAAATATGAATATCACAAGGGAGATAATTCACACCTTTATCATAGCTGACACCAAATAAAACTTAAGGTCTCAATAAAGCTTGTAAGTCTCCACTGTCACTTCATAACGATGTTTTGCACCATGTTCAATTTTCTTAACCTAAAAATCAGCTTAACTGTGAATCATCATCATCAAAATTCTGTGACAATAAAAAGTTAGCTGCTAAATCTTCATTTTTTTCACATGCAAAATATGCTTGAATACACATTGCTTCTGGAAAACCCAATTGTTTTAACTGAAAATAGAAACAGCAATTCATTAATAATCCAAATCCAGTTCAATGAATAAATTCACATGTAATTTTTATTTGTTAATAAATAAATAAATAAATAAATAAATAAATAAATAAAAACTTGGACTTTACCACCTTATGTGTATCAACTATTTGAACAATAGAATCCTTGACCATTTCAGTAATGAGATAAAAATTTCTGAACATGAGGATCTCTGATTTATAATCTATGGGAATGAAAAAAGAATATCTCTCAAAAAAAAAAAAAACTTAATATACATGTATTTATCTTGGATGCTGATGCTCTTTCAAGCAGTGTGATAGAATCACCTCTACACTTCATGAAGGCATGCGAATTATACATACTGTATCTATAATTTAAATCATAATCTTAATTAAAAACAGAATACTAACCCTTTCTATTGCCTCTTTTTCTTGAGGTGTAACTTGTATATAACTAGATCCTGGGGGTGCCGCCCCTCCTCCAGGAGACACACCTCCTTGTGCCTGTTCTAAATTTTCCAATGGCTCATTTAACATTTGAATAAATCTTTCTTGATTTTGACTAATCATCTAAAAAAAATTTTAAAAAGTAAATATACTAGTTTGTTTTCCTTTCTAAACACTCAGATACAAGATTAATGCCAAAAAAGGCTGCTTAACATTGATATATAACTTTATTAAAGCTGCATTAAGTTTTCCAAAGAAAAAAATAAAACGGTGCTAATCTAATAAATGATGTTCCTAATGAACAATGTTAAATTTGGTTCAACGATAAAAGCTCGAATAAATACAGAAATTACAGTATTTACCCAGCGAGATGCAGCATTTGGGATCTTATATTAGAACATGGTTACGTCATCAAAACCCGGGTCATTTAAACACAACTTTCAAAATGTTGAAATACGATAAAGTAAACACAGAACTTTGTTGAATTTGTCATTTGTGACTTAGTTAGGGAAAAATAACACCATTTCAAATACATCTGGATATAAATGAAGGACAATTAATGCAATCTGTCATGTTTCACTTTCGATTCTAGGCTTTTCCGTACATCCGTGTGCATGCTCCAAGCTCATAATTACCATCGTAGAACACTGACCAACCGGTCAGAGGATTCCGCTTATTTACAGCTAAAAGAAATGAAATTTTAGAAAATGAATGACACGGATCGTGGTTAGAAGATATCTACTTTTAAAAAAATATATTTTTAGAAAATCAAAAAAAATTCAGAAATTTGGTAAACTTAATGCAGCTTTAAGTGAATTGTTATAGAGTACTATACATGTATTATAAATCAACAAATATATATATATATATATATATATATATATATATATATATATATAGATATATATATATATATTATTTGGAATACAAGATACAGTATTTCAACAATTTTTATGTGCCTTTTAATTTTTTTATACAACCGATATTCTTATTGAAAGGAATTCTTGGACATCATAATTTACAAAAACAACCATTCGCTACATTAGCAAATTAGATGTTCATATAAAATTTTGTTAAAGTTACCTTGAAAACTTATGGTTGTGATATAAATGTTAACAGACCAATATACAGTTATGTATGTTAACTTACCTGTAAAAGGGGAGGATTTGATTGACCTATCTGTTGCAGTAATGCTGGTAAAAATTGTGGATTCTCTTGAATTAACTGTCTCATTCTTTGAAACTGTGGTTGTGTTCTTAAAAATGCTAATGGATCTTCACCTGCAAAAAATTCAACAAAAATTTCTTATATTTGTATTTTTGAATACAAGATTCTTAATTACCAAACTTATCACGATGATAAGTTTGATGTTAAAATAAAAAGTTATGTCTGTATCCTGATATAATGTCTCATATGATACTTAAGATTAATGAATTTCAAAAATCAAACAATGTAAATGGTATTATTGGTATTTATATCTCCAGAGCAAATTCTATATTGTTATATTGAACTGATTTTTGAATTGAACATTTAAAACACAATTCTCACATTTTTATCTATTTCAGTCTATATGACTTATAGTCTGTTTATGACTCTAAACTAACAAAATTGGCATCTCTTTATTAAACAATGTCAATTTTTGCTATACAAACTTTAAAGAGTTGATTATCATGTTTTTAAGAATTCTGATGAGATATACCTGGTTGTCCTGTTGTAGGTATTCCTGCTGCAGATGGTGCTGATGCTGCTGAGGGTGTGGTAGCTGTTCCTGTGGTCTGTGTAGGTTGCTGTGTAGGTGTACTGGATGTTTCTTCTGCTCTGGTAGTGGTGCCAGTAGGAGTGGCTTGTACGGGTGGAGGTTGTGCCTCTGTTTCCTGTTCCTGTGGTGTATCTGGTATTCCCTGTTAAATTAAATAAATACAAAATCTGTTAAATCATATTTCATGTGTACATGACTTTAGTTATTATACAAGAACTGGATATATAGAAGTTCCAACATTAAGGAACCTCTCATCACATCATACTGAATCCATGTACTAGATACTCGAGAATTTATCTCCCCTTCAAGTTATGACAAGTACATGTACATGTATGTTTGATGACTACCTAAGGTCTTAATTAAATTTTATTTCAGACTACTAGATTGTTAGGTTAGTTTGCTTTGTATTTTAATATGTAAAATAATATGTATTGAATCTTTAAATGATGAAAGAATAGTTCTATCTATGGTGGTGCTTGGAGCATATATAGACTAAAATAAGCTCAAAATCACTTTAGACAATTTGCAAGCAGCTCTGGGGTTTTAGCCCAAATGTCTAGACTGTAAATTTCAGCTTTATAGCACTTGGTCATACCTGCCTATCTTGTCCTCTTACAGAGCAGTTAATCCCTGATTAGAAATACTCACACTAAATAAATATTCCACAGCTCTGTCTGGATTGTTAAAGCTGGCTCTAAGTGCCCGCACAACCTTGTCTCTTTCAAATCCCATACTCATTATTTCTAAAACCATATTTTCATACTCTGACCCTGTAACTAACATGCTCTCGGCTGACTGTATACTGACATCTGAATCTGAATGTGCTGTAGCCTGTGGTGCTGCAGCAGGGGTAGCTGCAGGTGTGGCTGCTGGGGCCTCTGTTTTGGCTTCTGTTGTGGCACTGAAAGGTAAGAAAAAACAGACAATGCTTTAGTGAATTTGAATATGTATATAACTGTATTTAAACTGTACAATTTGCTTTAATATTACAATATTATTTGATCAATTACAAGGGCGTTAAATACTATCATAATAATGACTGATGTGGTTTTTCAAGTAAAGTTTATAATTTTAATTAATTTTTTTTATACAAAATTCATTTTACATCTTTAAAAATTTTGGATGCCTCTGAAGTTGTTAAAACAACAAGTTTTTTGTGTATTTTTTTAACCAATTTTTAAACAATTCATAATGTTGGATCCTTATGTATACTTTGATTACACAAGCCAGCATAATTTGCACAGTTATACAGGCAAAAATAATGTTAATATTTTATTACATAAACTATTTTTTTAGTGTAACAGATAACCATGTGTTAACCATTAGGTTTAGCATGGGTCTGTCGGTGCATGTACTTGATTACCTCCCTTTACCTTTTTATACAAACTGGGATATATTAACACTGGCATATTAGATACATTTAATTATATTAATAGAATTAAAACTTTAAACAGCCTAACTATTTCCCTGTTGTAAAACTGTACCTTGCTGGAGGTGTTTCATCCATTTTTCCCTCTTTTTTAGTTTCTGTTGGTTTTTGTGTGGTGGCAGCAGCTGCTGCTGATGTGTCTGTAGTAGCGTTGGCTGATGCTTCTGTGACAGGAGTGGGTGCTGGAGCTGTTTCTGCAGGTTTTGTAGCTGCTGCTGCAGGGGGCTTCTATTAAAGTAATGAAGAATGCTAATTTAAAATGTTAATTTAAGTCTATCTTTTGCAAAGTCAAATAATCTTCTACAGATATTTATTTTTAGTGATTGAACTCATATCTTAAAATAAAAAGCCAATTAATCCATACCAATACAATAAAATCAAAATAATTATAACTGTAAACAAGAGGCCCATGATGGCCCTAATTTGCTCACCTGAGTTTAAATGTAACTGGTATGCCTTGATAATACCTGGTTAAGTCATAACATGTTGCCTCAATAGAAGTGGTTTCAGATAACATTATTTTTATTGTTTTGGTTTTTAGCTATATAGGTCACTGTGACCTACTTTTGGTAGCCAAAGCGACCAGAAACACAAATGAGAATGGCAATGGTCTAAAGGTGCTATTGACTAATACGAATGAAATGTGACCAGTAGTGTCTGAGAAGAAGTCTTTTGATGGATGTATGGATGGATGGCAGAGTTCCTATCCATAACAAAAGCTTGAGCAATTTTCAGATCCGGATTTAAGACTTTACAGATTTGACACATTAATTAAAATATTTTAAAAAAAATTGTAAAATTTAACTGCAAATTATTTTGTTTAAAAATTGTTCAATTAATTTAAATAATGTCAGATAACAATGATTTTGTAAAACAAAACAAAAAAAAAAAAAAAAAAATAAATAAAAATAAATAAATAAAAAAAAAATAAAATAAAAATAAAAATTCAAGGTTTTAGCTAAATCTACATATCAGTATCACATGTATTTCAAAAAAATAATTACACTAAAAAGTAAAAATTCATAAAATCTCTTCCATGCACCATTGTAAGTAAAAAAATTCAGAAAATAATAATAAAAAAAAAAATTAAAAAAAAAAAAAGTGGTTCCACTTGGATTTGAACCCTTGACCCTTGGGTTGCTAGAATTGAAAATGAAAAAGGCCGAAAAAAGCGACTTGTATTTTACAGAATTTCATGAAAATTGTCAAACATATGTTTCTTCACATAAGAAAATGATGTTTGGAAAATGAGTTTACCTAAATTTATTCATTATTGTAATTTTTGTAAAAAAGTGCTATTTACAATATACAAAAAATAAACACAAAAACGCGTAACCTAATTTTTCACAAAAATTATTGAAATTCACAAACTTGGTATATAAGATGCCGTAGATGCCAAATATCACATCAGATTTTATCTCAGTGAAGTGGTTTTGGAAAAGAAAATTTTTTAGGTTTTTAACTATGTAGGTCATTGTTACCCACATTTGGTAGCTATGGCAACCAAAAACAAAAATTTGAAAGGCAATGTTCTATAGATGCTTTTGACCAAGTTTAAACAAAATGTGACCAGAAGTTTCTGAGAAGAAGTCGTTTGAAGCAATTGTTGACGGATGGACGGACAGACGGACGGATGGGCGACAAAGGGTCTGCCTCTATTGATACCAATAGCTCACATAAGCACTTTGTGCTAAGGTGAGCTAAAAACTTAAAATTCATATAAATAAAGACATAAGGACAGTCCTAAATTGTTTATTAAATGTAATTTTGAATACTACAATATTAACCTATTGCCATATTGATATCTAATATAGAATTGGACTTAAAATGATGAATGCTTAATAGCAGAAAGCAATTGGTCAATGTTACATTGTTCAATACAGGTTACCTATGAATAAAAGATCTATTCACCTTTTATATATAAAAACATTGTTCATTTGATATCAAGGCTCATAAAATTCTGTGCACAAATTGTTTAATTTCTGATAAAGCAAATTGAGAAATACACTATGTGCAATAACTCTGAAAATGGGAGCATAGGTTACAAAACAAAAATCGGGATATCATGCTAAATACTTGATATCAAATTTCATGAAATTCTGTTCATAAATAAAGATGTAAGAGTGTTGAGAAGTCTAATTGAAATAACAAAGGGAATTAAGTCAGTAAATAAGTAAGTATAGATGCACTCCTTTGGGACAAAGCATTTGACTGCTGACAAAAAAAAAAATTGAGTGAAATAAACAAAAGGGCAATATATCTTTAAATAAAGCATTGCAAATTATGAAAAAAAAAATTTAAAGATGTTATCACAATTAATCCCTGTTTAAATTTTGTGATTTTTTTAATGGTTGAGCACTGACAAAGAAAGTGTAACATGCATAATTATATTAGTATGAACATGCAATCAGGTAGCATCATATATTTTCCAGGTATTCAGGGTGTTCAAGTGGTGCAGTGGTTAGCGCTTCCGCCTATCAATGCGACCGGGGTTCGATTCCCAGCGTCGTATGTGATAAGGTATGAGGTCACCTGCTTGAGCACATGGGTTTTTCTCCGGGTTCTCCGGTTTTCCTCCCACAATAAAACCTCACGCGCGCTGCAATTCGGGCCAACGAGCTAGATTAATATAAGTTGCACAACTTGTTTCTAAATCGTTGTAAAAGAAATAAAGTTTAAATTTTAAATATATTTTCCAGTCTTTGTTTACAAGGCTATCATCAACCTGTTTAACCCTTTAGGGCTTAACTAAATTAGTAAAGAAGGAATTTCACTAACACATTCCTATTTTGAATTAGTGCTGCACCTTGAAATTTATGTGCTTATGCTCAATGTATAAATAAAACCACAACAGAAGTAAATGTATTTACCTTTGTAACCATGACAACAACAAAATTTTTTTCTTCTATTTTATATTCAGAAACTTTTTTCTCATCATCAAGGATTTTTCCTGAAAAATAGATATTAGAGAATAATGAATCTTTGCCAAAAAGGACAAAGCAACAGACTTCCCTTGCAATTTCATTTGGCACTGATTTTCAGGGTTAAACCAACTTTCTCTTAAAGGTCTTTAGCATAAATACAACAGTCTCTTTCTAAATTAGAAGCTTATTAAATTCAAAACAACATTTCAAATTAACAAATTAAAATAAACTTTTAACCATGTCAACAATCTGAACAATACTAAAAAATACTTTTATTCAAAATTATCTACCAGTTAATAATGCAGCAAAGTTATGATATGTGACAAGATGGTTTATTTACCTGCATAAATAAGTTTTTGTCCATTAGCTGGAAACACTTCTTTCCCTTTCTCTTTTTCAATCTTTTCTTTTAATTTCTTTACCTAGAACAACAAAGGAAATTTAAAAATCAATAAAATTTTCTAATTAAGGCCATAATAAATTAATACCTAGATTTTCATCCCCGCCCGCCCCCATTTTAACACCCACCCCGATTTATTTCATTTTTTGGACTTTGAACTCGTGTCCGGTTTCTATTATGGCTTTTATAACAAATCTGCTTGCTCCATGAGCCATAAGGTAATAAGTAAATGCTGACTGGTTTCCGATCGAGTTGTGCATTGTAACAACGAAAGTAGTGTTTTGTGCTCCATGTGCCATAGGATTATACGTAAAAGTTGACTTGTGTCCGATCAAGTTGCAGATGGATTTTCAAAAACGAAAGTAGCGTGTTTTGCGTATTGGTTGTAGCATGGTATTCATTATAGCCACTGTAAAATCGGGCTAAAAAACAATCAAAAACTGGTATGGCTGCCAAGTTCCAGACACCATGACATTAAAGGAACTATAAAACGACTTTGTAGGTGGTAAACTTGATCATTTACAGCAGTCTATGGGAGATTCTGCAAAACAAAAAAAACAAAAAAAAAAAAAAAAATTCCCCCCATTTTGAAAAAAAAATTGGATGAAAATCTAGGTATTAATTTATTATGGCCTAAAATGGAACCAGTGATTTTGTTATTGTTTTTAAAAACTACCTTCTACCTTTCAGATTGGGAAAATTTGGACCCTTTTTATGTCACATATTATGCTCAGAATTTTGAAATTCATTGCAAAGATCTTATATTTTGACAATATCTAACATTTTTTGTCTGTCAGAACAGTTTTGGACATCTGGATTTAATTTAGACTATTTGATTGTGTGTCACTGTTGCCATTTGCAGAATTTAAGTTGTCAAATTGGGAAATTTTAGTCTTATTTCTCAAGGGGAAACTACCTTTATTCGGTAGTAATTTTAGGCAAACAAAACCACTGGGAACATATAAATAACTGTAAATTTTATTTAAAATGAAATGTTGGTCTAAAGAGAGTCCTTAACACACTTGTCTACATGCAGATTTTATCATGTACTAGTATATCAATGTAATACCAACTTATTTTTACTGTGCATGCAATAATGGTTTCACACTAGTGTTTTGAAATACTGTCTCTGATACCATCAAGCTCTGCACATTTCAATTTGACATTCATTGAAAATTTTAATCAAATCTTTAATACTGAAATTTTAACCTTCAAACTGGACACAGACCTCCATACACTACACTCTTCACACTTCCTCAAACTGACCAATATTTACAGCAAA
The DNA here is from genome assembly GCA_029721355.1 of Tegillarca granosa. NCBI lineage: Eukaryota > Metazoa > Mollusca > Bivalvia > Arcoida > Arcidae > Tegillarca > Tegillarca granosa. The sequence continues at coordinate 49,552 of JARBDR010000296.1, read as the reverse complement.
TTTGATAAAACCTTTACATTTCAAATTTGCACTTTTTCCCAATTTAAAAATGATGAAATGTTGACCTTTAACCCCAGATCACATGACCTTAGTGCCAATATTTGACCTTTAAAATATGTTTTTAAATTCTGCTAAGTCCTACGATTTGATACCGATTTCTTTTGCCTTTGATGTAGCCACAATATATGCAGCTCTAGAAAAAAGTAAACATTTGACCTTTAAAATTTTCCAAATTTGCCTGAACTGCAAAGGATTAAAATCCCTCATATTGCCTAACAGTTATATAAGTGACTGGAAAATGATAAAGCATGTATATATGGACAGACTATGCCATAGTACATCTGAATACATGACATTTAAAAATCTGCTAATATGACTAATTAAATGTAATGAAAATGAGATTGAATACTAGCTCTCAATAATATTTACAGCTGAATCTCGTTATCTCGTATATACATATATATCTCGAACTTTTGGATAAGTCAAACTTTTTAAAAAAGTACGGACAGAGTTGTTCTTTATTTAACCAGAATAACTCCAGTTATCTCAAACTCAAATATCTCGAATTTCTGGATATGTCAAACAATTTTTTTGTCCCCTTGAATGAAAATCCTAGAAAAATTACATGTGTTAACTCAAACAAAAATTTTAAGAAAATTAAATTTGTAAACTCTAACAGATTTTTTGGTCTATTTAATTAATTTATAAAACACAGTGACTGTTGACTCTGTTGCTTTTAAACCAATGCAATCATTATAATCAAACTGCATTGACCTCCCAATTTCCCTTATCCGTTAATTACTATACAATGCATAAACGAATAAAACCATCAAGAAGATTATCAAGTGTTTAAATTACTGCCAAGCTTGACATGGTTGTGTGATCTGAACATTAATCAAAACAACCGGAAGCTTAGGGTGATTACAGTACATAAAGCAAAACCAGTATGAGGACCAAAGCTGACTCCACTATTGACAAATGACAAGATAAAAAAGGAAGTGACTTCCGATATGTGTGTACAAGTTATTTCCCTTTCTTTGTCATTTTTTATCTCAAACTCTGGATTAGTTGAACTTTTTTGCATTTCCCTGTGAATTTCAAGATAATGAGATTAAAATGTATGTAACAACTAAGTTCCTGGTATTTGTCGCGCCTGGCATTGCCATAAGGCGAGACTTAGGTGTTACTTCAAGGATTTTTCTGGCCACTCACAGGGTCCGGTAAAGGGACCCATTCCCAATGCCAAAAAGCATACATTTTTCCCAATTTTGTAGGTAAAAATTCCCAAATGATCCTGCTTTGAGAAACTTCAGAAAAAGTGAAAAAATCTATATTTTTGGTGTAGTTTGTATATTTTTATAATGACCTGTATTTATGCACATTTTGATTTATACTCAATGAGGATCTGGTAGAATGGGAGCAACTCATGAAACAACTTTCTCAGATGTTTGTATTGAAGCCAGTCTATGAAGATATTGTGTAATTGTCTGAATGATTTGGAACAAACGAGTGACTACCAGCATGTATCAAAATAGTAAATATTCCAGGCAAAATATTTGATGCGCTGACAATGTGAAAATTTTTAAAGTTTAATGAAAAATTTTCCCAAAATGTTGATTTTGTCAATGATTTTCCCAATTTCATCCTAAGGTCCCTTTCCCAAAATGGCCAGAAAAATCCCTGTACTTTTCCAGTGTCAGCAGCAGCGGCATGTCAAAATGTGAAAGTTTGTGTTAAAGTTAAATACTAACCAGGCGAAACATTTAATTCTGTGGAATTCTTGTTTAAACAATATACAACTCCACTTTAAGTAAAATATTAGGTTTCGTTCACATTTTGGTATTATATAAAGTAATCTAATTTAACATTCTTACTACATTCTCTGAAGATCAACATTGGTCTGGGATCAAGACATAAGTTTACATGAAATTAATAATGGTGATAGATTTGAAATACAAAAAAAAAAAAAAAATAAAATAAAAAATTATAAAAAATATTGAATAAGCTGGTACATTTGGCTATTCAAGGGATTTAACAATAATTGTCTTTAAATTTACATATGAATGTATCTCTTTTTGTAGCAGACCAGGCTTGATAGGTGGCCGGGTAGCTCAGTCGGTAGAGCATCCGTTATTGTGAAGGTCCCAGGTTCGAGTCACAGTTTGGCTGCTACATTTTTACCCTTTCCTGTTACACTTGGGAGATTGTCCAGCCCTTGTAGATGGCTGACCAGCAGGTTGGTCCAAGGGTGGAACCTGGTAGTTTTGATTCACAGTAGTTAAATTGAAAAAAGGAAGGGAGGAATGAAGCCGACCGATATTGAAAGGTGATCAGGTAGCTTAGTCGGTAGAGTATCCTGCTAGTATTGGTTAGGTCCTGGGTTCCAGTCCCAGTTTGGCCGCTGCATTTTTTCCCTTTCCTGTTAATAATACATATTATTATTTTTCAATTGTTCCATTTGTATGATAACGTTTTTCATTACACTTAGGAACAAATTTCATTAAGGATTAAATTACAATAAATGTTCTTGATCAATGAAAGTGCATTGTTCACTTTCATTAAAGAGACAAAACAAAATGTTTTTGTAAGCACACTAAAAAGCAAATGTGGCAATGTTAAACAGGCCTCACAACATCAACAAAGTTGTACTATTATAATCAAACTCCAGTTGTTATGCAAATACATCCTCATATGAGGGACGTTTTCAGAATGTTAAGTGGCCTATCAGTATATTTGGAAACTTTCTGAAGTAACTGGGAGTACATAGCAAGTCCAAAAGAGTGGAAATATTGTTAGTAACAATTACCCAAAATGTCTAATCAGTTTCTGCCTTTGCACATAAAAGTCAGTTGACTTGTCATTGCTCATCTCGACAGTACTGCTTTTGTCAATTTTTTATTACAAATTTAATTTTATAACGCAGCTTTGTTGCAACTTGAAGCAAATATAATTTTGGTCGTATAATTTTACGTTTCCAGACCACAAGTGTTGTTTAGAACCAGTGGTTATTTCCAGGGATGTAGGTTGTAATTTTGAAATCTTTCGACTGAACGAAACACGAGACTGTAAAAGAACAAAGTAGTAAAAATAAGGAAACAGTATGGATACACGTGTAATAACCCGGCAGACAGAAGACAACGAAATTACACCGGTTTCATCAGAATCTTCTGGTTTTAATTTACGTACCAAGTCATCTGCATCTACTTCCACCTTAAATGTTTGTTGCTGTAAAGTTTTAAGTGTAATGAACATTGTGACTCAATTATCAAGAGACTTAATAACCAATTAACCATTCAATTGATACACAATAGGAAATATTTCTCGATAACGCAAGGTAATGCTTCGAAACACCAGCCGCCATTAAAATGACGTAAATTTGCTGCTGGTCTATAAAAAATAAAACGTATAAAATCCTTTTTTTGTGATAAAATTATTACCAATTAAGATTTTATTTGAAAAGAAATTACTGTTTAATAAATTAATCTAAATTTATACTTTAACGATGTTTATAAACCAATCATAATGCACAGATTTCCATCCTCCTCCAGAAGGCGGTACCTCGATTATAAGCCCAGTGAGTAAATTAAGCCCAGGCTAAAGCCCAGGGAAGTTTATCGCGCCCAGGAAGTTTTGGGATAATGTAGAGATGTAAAATTCACATATTTATTAGAGATTATACTCTAGTTTATCATGTAAAAATTATATATTGATCTATGCAAAAATAACGAAGAAATTGATCATTGATTTTTTACCGATCGACAGGCTACGGCGATTGAAGGGAGATAATTCGCGTTGATTACTCTAAGGCATTTATTAATAGAATGAATCACTTAAAATATAAAGTTTAAGAAATAGCTAAATGTATTTGATAATTTAACATATAAGACGACTTTTCAACATTATTAAGAAGATACCGCTATATAGATGTTATCAGAAGTCCATGAACTACTTCATGGACTTCTGATATTAATTATGAGCACCTGGTAAATTATCGGATTAACGGCGTGTGTCCTGTCATCAGACATCTGAAATTAATTGATTAGACACGCTCCAGTAATGATCAAGAACCCGTCTTTATCAAGGATAAAGTTATCTCTGTCCCTTGTTTATAAAAAAATATTTTACAAAAAATAATACCTCAACTATGAATGGACCAATAAATTGTCCAGAAATTGTCAGTCTAACTTCCATGCAAGCCAATACACCAAAGTGAACACTTTTACTTATAAATATGTGGAATAAATTTGAAACTGCAGTAAACTGCAAAATTGGCAACTTTTTTATGTGGGGCTTGTAATAAGAAATGTGGTATCAACTCGTTAAAAAAAATAAAATAAATAATCAATTTCTTCCTTATTTTTGCATAGATCAATATAAAATTTTTACATGATAAACTAAAGTATAATCTCTAATAAATATGTGAATTTACATCTCTACATTGTCCCAAAACTTCCTGGGCGCGATAAACTTCCCTGGGTTTAATTTACTCCCTGGGCTTATAATCGAGGTACCCTCCAGAAGGACGTGTTTGATTTCTTACTCGTGTTACAGATTGATCTACTTTATCTGTGTGAATAACTTCCAAACTTTATTTCTGTAAGTAATGTGTTATTGTTGAAAGTGGCGATCCAATTTCTGCATCCATTTATAATTAAGTAAAATCTATTTAAATGGATTTCTGTTTATTTACATAAAAAGGTAATTGATGTTATTGCTACATGTAAACAGGTAAATGGAGCCAGGAAACAAACCAGTACCTGATGGCAGTTGTGCATTTTATCTTGAAAGAAAACGAAGATATTGCAGATTTCAACCACATGTAGGTCAAAAGTACTGTGCTGAACATGCTGGACTTCTTGGGGTAATGAAACTTTAGCATACCAATATATACCACAGTTTTCGTTCTTTCAGATGTATAACCCTGTTTAACTTGCACAACATCCATTCTGTTTGTGCATTTTCAGGATAGTTGCTATGTATCAGAGGACTTTTATACTGTATGTACTCGAAACATACAGATTATTTTGAAATGATTTATGGTTAGACTATCAGTTTGTCCATAAAGACAGTTACAGGACAGAGCTGCAAAGTGGTTTTTATCCTTGGACAGTTACACGAACAGATGTTTAGTTTAGTTTATCTTGCTCAGTCTGTTTCATTTACTTCTAGTTTTAAATGTCCTCTGTAGCGACCACAAGTGGCATACTCTTTTTCGAAATCTACAGAGGTGTCTTTAGTGTGCACTGAGGGGCAGGACCTCGGTTCTGAGTCTCATCCAAAAGACTATTCTGGTAATGAGCTTTTATGGCTCTAGTATGGGCAGAAATGAAAAATCATCTCAGAAAATTTCCAAGTCCTGAGTGAGGTTTGAACCCACAACCCTTGACTTTGAAAGCATGATGTCCCGCTCATAACTGTTATCATATCCATGTAATTTCTAATATAGGTTTAACATGAAAGGGAAAACTTAAATGCATTTCAACCAGGATTCTAACCCAGGACCTTCCCAATACTAGCAGGACACCTTACTGATTGAGCTAGTCCAAAGCCCAGTCTGCCATAGAAGTCTATACATGTACTAGTATAATATATATTAAATTAAATTACAGTAATTAGATATTAATTTTTATTTGTAAATAGGTGGAACTTGAGAAGAAACGGATACCTTGTCCATTGAACCCAAAGCAGTAAGTTTTATCTTAAATTTATTTTTATTCAGGAATCTTTTAAAGCAAATTTAAAATGTAATTGAATAAACTTTTTTAGTTTTAACCCAACTGACCCTTTTATTGTGATTGGAGAAAAACTTCTGAATATCTTTTAAACAGTTACTTTATTATTTTTTCTAATGTATTTCTGTCAGACATAAATGATTAATTGTTAAATTGCAAAATTCATGTTGGTTCCATGAAAAAAAATTACGGATTCTATTTTTTCATACTACATAGTTAACAACTAATGTAAATTTCCTCATACTCTACCTTGTATATAAAGATGAATCATTCATTTGCACCTTGGATCATTACAGGTATATAGTGATTTATTACATATTATTGTTGTTGTATTTGTTATTTTGAATTGTATGAATATTTCATTAAAAACAACATATTTCATACATGAACATGTGTTTCTGACTGTACTGACTTAAAGTTTAATACTATTACTTTACATTCGATTTTAGCACTTGTTATGAATCAAAGTTAGATAACATTTAAAGAAATGTAAAAACAGAGCAGGAATTTTACCAGTAAGTTATATAATTGTGTCATTGCATAAGTTTTCATTTTCTATATGCCACATTAAACCAAATATGTATAGTATATTTATATTACAAGTAATTATCGACAAAAGCTCACCTGAGTCATTAATTATTGTGATTGTTAACCATCTTCTATAATCTGCCATATGCCATGTAACAACCATGTGTCGTGTGAACTTAATGCATTTTAATCTTCTACAATACTGCACAACCAATTTGAGGAAACTTATTTAGAGTCATGATCATGTTTGGATGAAGGGCTTTTGTCTGTAGATAACACTGACTTTAAAAAATCTCCTTAAAGGAATTACAAGATGTTTAATACCTAAAATTCTTTGGCAAAGTAGTTCTTAATTTGCTTGTATTTTATTAATCAAACCCACAAATTTGTAATGAGGCATCTATAAATCATTTGAAACTTTATTCTAGGGAATATACAAAAACAAGACCTTAGATATTTTGTACATGAGGTATAAATATTTCATTTACAGAAATCTAGACTATGGGAACAATAGGAAGGTTCTTGTTAATTGTATATATTTGAAATTATTAATTATCAACAATGTCTTTTTGAAAAGGAATGCTTGTGGTCTTTTCTTTGTCACAAGTTAAAAACATAATTAAGTTGTATCATTCATTTCTTGTAGGAGGATGGAGCTAGTCAAACTATAGACTTGTTTCTAGAAGAGTTACCAGTACTTATTTTAAGTGAAGTAATTTGTAATACCTAATATACTCTCTATTTATGTTTTACAGTATAACCATTATAGGAAGAAGTCACTGAAAGTCAGGCATATGTCAAACAGTTTTTAAAATTTACATGTATATGTATTTTAGGTATATCATTCTTCAGGAATCAATGCTGGAAGTTGTGATGAGAGTGACACTGGTAATAATAAGGTTACATTTTCAGAGATTCCTCTTGGTGAACTTCAAGCATTCATAGATAAGATAAACCAGTTATATGACAGTAAGTGTGACTGTAGAACAGGTAATATAGCATTGAGTGTGATTGTAGAACCAGTTATGTGACAGTAAGTGTGACTGTAGAACCAGTTATGTGAAAGTAAGTGTGACGGTAGAACCAGTTATGTGACAGTAAGTGTGACTGTAGAACCAATTATGTGACAGTAAGTGTGAATGTAGAACGAGCTATGTGACAGTCAATGTGACTGAACAACCAGGTATGTGACAGTAAGTCTTGACGGAAAAACCAATTATGTGACAGTAAATGTGACTGTAGAACCAGTTATGTGACAGTAAGTGTGACTGTAGAACCAGTTATGTGACAGTAAGTGTGACTGTAGAACCAGTTATGTGACAGTAAGTGTGACTGTAAAACCAATTATGTGACAGTAAGTGTGACTGTAGAACCAGTTATGTGAAAGTAAATGTGACTGTAGAACCAATTATTTGACAGTAAGTGTGAATGTAGAACCAGTTATGTGACAGTAAGTGTGATTGTAGAACCAGTTGTATGACTGTAGAACAAGGTATGTTACAGTAAGTGTAACTGTAGAACCAGGTATGTTACAGTAAGTGTGAATGTAGAACCGGTTTGTGACAGTGAGTGTGACTGAAGAACGTTATGTGACAGTAAGTGTGACTGTAGAACAAGTTATGTGACAGTAAGTGTGACTGTAGAACCAGGTATGTGACAGTAAGTGTGATGTAGAACCAGTTTTGTGACAGTGAGTGTGACTGAAGAACATGTTATGTGACAGTAAGTGTGACTGTAGAACAAGTTATGTGACAGTAAGTGTGACTGTAGAACCAGTTGTGTGACTGTAGAACCAGTTATGTGACAGTAAATGTGACTGTAGAACCAGGTATGTTACAGTTAGTGTGAATGTAGAACTGGTTTTGTGACTGAGTGTGACTGAAGAACGTTATGTGACAGTAAGTGTGACTGTAGAACCAGGTATGTGACAGTAAGTGTGAATGTAGAACCGGTTTTGTGACAGTGAGTGTGATTGTAGAACTAGTTATGTGAAAGTAAGTGTGACTGTAGAACCAGTTATGTGACAGTAAGTGGGACTGTAGAACCAGTTGTGTGACTGTAGAACCAGGTATGTGACAGTAAATGTGACTGTAGAACCAAGTATGTTACAGTAAGTGTGAATGTAGAACAAGTTATGTGACAGTAAGTGTGACTGTAGAACAAGTTATGTGACAGTAAGTGTGACTGTAGAACAAGTTATGTGACAGTAATGTGACTGTAGAACCAGGTATGTGACAGTAAGTGTGAATGTAGAACCAGTTTTGTGACAGTGAGTGTGACTGAAGAACATGTTATGTGACAGTAAGTGTGACTGTAGAACAAGTTATGTGACATTAAATGTGACTGTAAAACCAGTTATGTGACAGTAAGTGTGACTGTAAAACAAGTAATTTGGCATTGAGTGTGACTGTAAAACCAGTTATGTGACAGTGAGTGTGACTAGAACAAGTTATGTGACAGTAAGTGTGACTTTAGAACTAGTTATATGGCATTAAGTGTGACTGTAGAACCATTTGTGTGACAGTAAATGTGATTATAGAACTAGCTATGTGGCATTAAGTGTGATTGTAAAACCAGTTATGTGACTGTAGAACTAGTTATATAGAGAGGAACCAGAATTGTGATTGTTGACCAGTGAATGGCAGTAAGCGTGACTGAAACTAAGTATGTGACAGTAAGTTAGATGAGAACAAGTTACGTGACAGTGTGGCTGTTGAACTTGTTAGGTGACAGTAAATGTGACTGTAGAACTAATCATATGACACTAAGTTTGACTAGAACTAGTTATGTGGCAATGTGACTTTAGAACTAGTTATATGGTGATGTGTGTGACTGTAGAACCATTAAAGTGACAGTGGGTGTGACTGTACAATGAGTTCTGTTACAGAAAGTGACTATAGTTATATGGAAGAATTGATGATGTTTTGGTTAATTGAGATTCAAATTGCTATATTTTGACTGCATGTATATATTAATTTTTGTAATGGTGGTTCAGTTTTGATATTTTTATGAAATGACCTTTAAAACAGAGCCAAAGTACATTTCCTACAGCCCAGGTCAAGGTCATGGTCTTTGCATTTTTAAGCCTGAAATTGCTACGTCTTGACCACATGTAAGAATTTACATTACTTGTTTTTACTGAATGAATGAGATTTTATATGAAAGCTATTTTTGTATAAAAATGTAATTGTTTTCTGAAATTGGTTTTAAGTAATCTACAAAATTCAATAAAGTGATTTTTATTTTGGAACTAGAGTAGCTCGTGTTTACCAGACAAGAGTATGAGGCCCGTAAGTCCTGTTTTTTTGTGAAATTTGACTTAGATAAGGATTATGGATAAAACACTATACATGAAATAACTTTTTTTGCAGAGTATGTCAAAGATTTAGACCAAGAAATTCTTACACATCACTGTCTTAATGAGGAACTGAAAAATGAAACCTATGGAATACAAGCAATCAGACATAGAAAACAACAGGTAAAACAAAATGTACAGTAAAACTTGTAAATAAAGACAATGACAGGGAGGCACACAACTATAACTGGTCAACATTGATCTGTATATAGATGTTTCCACAGAGTTCACCAATGTCATAAATGATTTTCATTTTTATTGACTTAGTAGATGGTGATTTGTATTTAGATGTTGAGTGGTGTTCACCAGTGACATAAATGATTTTCATATCATTCAACTCCAGGGTTATGGGTTATTTATTATGTAGAATGCAGGTGAACCATATTTATTTAAATAGTAAAAAATATTTTAACTATTTTTATACTATATCCTTTAACAGCCCAAGCTATCTGTTTTCCAAATAAGCGTAAGGACTCAAGTTAGGATAAAAAATATATGCAGAGGAATGATACATGATACAACACAAAACGTGTAGGTTATAAAGCTGTTATACTACATGTACTTGCATAACCAGCATTACATATTTTGTCATACAGGTAAATTCAATTACTGAAAAACAATCTTGTGTAACAGAGTTTATATTAAACTGGGCAAATTTAGGGCTGTCTGGCTTACAAATACCATTACAGCTATATTTTCTTGAAGCGAGGAGTGGAGTAATGGTGTTTTACGCCCCAGTCAAGATTCTTTCACTTATTTCAAGGCGGTCAGTCCAGAGATGGAGTGCCTGGAGAATACCACCGACCTTCGGCAAGCGAACTGACAAACGTTCTCACACTAGGATCTGTCCCGAGTGGGATTCAAACCCAGGCTGTGAGAGGCGCTGTACCATATGCATGCTTTAGACCACTTCTTGAAGCCTTGGTATTGATTCAAAGTCTCTGTTTTATATTCAGTTTTTCCATACCTTCTCATGAAATAGATTTTGCATCATGATTCTTGATTAGACAATGTTTATATTTTATTATGTTTAAAATATTTTGCAGGCCTCATTAATTGGACACTTAGAGAAAATGGGGTTATTGAACAGTGGAAATTGTTATGTGGAAATGGGTGCTGGAAAAGGTAATTGACTAATAGGATCTTTTCTAATACATGTACAGTGTATATTGATTTGGCAGTAGCATATAAAAGTGTTCCTTACAATGCAAAATAGCTGCAATATCATTTAATTTGATTTTTTTGTTATTTTTTAGCTGTAAATGCTAATTCATATAGGAACATAAAGATTTATTGAGGTTTGTTCTTTTATTTATACATGTACATGTACTTTAAAAGGTATACTGATATAAATACCGATATGTGCTTTGCAAGTAATGAATTTTTTTGTTTAATAGGAGGTTTATCACATTGGATACAGAAAGCATTAGATGGTGTAGATGATGTGTCTTTTGTATTGATTGATAGAAGTTCTGTTAGATATAAGGTAATTATGTCAACTCTAAGACACACACACACACACACACACACACACACACACACACACGATAGATGGCAGTCAGTAGTACAAGTATGCATGAGGGATAGTGTGTGTGTGGCTGGGGGGGGGGGGGGTAGGGAGAAAGAGAGAGCACAAGTTTCACATTATTTATAAATAATAAAATAAACAAACTTTGTACAAAGTTTCTTTTACAAGATTCAGAAACAAGTTATTCAACCAATGTTTCTAGTTACAGTATTCTTTGCCATTGTCATAGTATGGACAATGAATGTAGACAATACTGCTTTTTTAATGATAAAAATAGTGAAAAGGTTTTATTTATACCAATTCTGGATAAAAATATTATTTTAAATAGCTGTTGGACATTTTATGTTACAGTTTGACAACTTACACAAATGGGAGGAAAATGGACCAAAGTTTGAAAGATTACGTATTGATATAGAAAATTTAAACCTTGGTAAGCATGTTGGTTCACTGATTTGAAAATATTAATTTCCAGTATGATGTAAAGTAAAATTAAATATAACAGCCTGTTTGATATTTCCTTAAATATTTAAGCATAGGAATAAGATGCAGACCAATGTGAAAAAACTAACTGCATTTCTCTATAGGAAGTTCAAAAACTAGTATTATTGTACAATAGTTAATCGCAAATTCATTTTTTTAGATGAATTTGTACCAAAAATGTTAGTTACTTTTTGAGTCACTGTGATTGTGAATTATACAGAGTACTTAATTTCCATAGAAAAATCTAATAAACTAATATTAAGTTTGGTATTTTTCACTTACTTGTGCCTAGTCATAACAGTAAATTGGTAAAAAAATTGCCATAAAAGGGATTTTACATGTTGAAAAACAAGGCAAATGGTGAATCCTTTTGTGTAATGTGTCACCAAAAACATCACTTCTGGTGTAAATGTCACCATTTTTGACATGTAAAATTCCCATAGCTGCAACACTTTTTTTAAAAGAAATATTCTATGATTATTGCAGATGCGCATAGCTATTTTCAGTTGCAATTATTCTCAATGTGGGTGAAAAACACCAAACTAAAGTTAATGGGATTTTCTTTGAAAGTTTTGCATAATTCACTGTCAGAAACACAGTGAACCAAATAGTAGTGTTAGTAACACCATATTAACATTTGTTTGTTGTATTGACAAGTATACATCATGTACCTAAGTCACAGCAGTGTCTGTTGCTTTTTGCTGTATCATATTTGAAAGCTTTGTTGTCATATTCTGAAAATTGCAAATTTAGGTTGGTCACATAATGTGACAAACAGTCTCTGTCTATAATTATTAGCAAACTATTAAACATTTTACATGTGCTTTTCTTTTTTTACTTCCATTTCAGCTAAAGTGGAGAGTATCTCAAAGGGAGATAAGCCTGTTGTTGCTGTTGGAAAACACTTATGTGGATGTGCTACTGGTATGTATTTTAACAGAGTTTCTTATCAGTTTACAGCCCAAACTTCCCACATAAATCTATGTTTATTTGCATAAAAAATGCTGTAAAAATTTAAAAATACAGATTTTTGAAAAATCACTTTATTTGATATTTGCATGATGTACATGTATATAGGCCTTTAATAGGATTTTATGCAACTCTTCCTGGTGTCTGATAGAACAAAATTTCAATCTGCACTCAGAAGCTTTACTGATGATGTAACTTGCATAGGTTTTGATGCAGTTATTACTGTAAGAATGTAGGACAATTTTGACACAAGCCTCTATATACAGTTAAAAAAATAGAATTGGCAGATGGGCGAGTGACTGGAAAAAACAGCATTGTACATATAACAAGATTTTTACACTTCCTTCATTAGTGCATAATCTAGCCTGCTTTTAGAAATGCTTATGAATTGTGGAAATAAAGCTAAACAAGTTTATAATCTAGTACTGGTATTTAGAAACCTATTGCGTTTTAGATTGGAAATCCTATCAAAATTGGTGTTCTGAAAAACTGCCTAAGACCAGAAACTTGCAAATCATAATTCTACTTAAACCAAAGTATCATCATCTAAACTTAACACACTGTACCAATATACATATATGCAACAGGTTGAACATTCGCAATTCTGTGTAATTTTTATACTTATATCTAACTTCTCTAGTTATTAAGTACTGTGACATACATGTACATGTAGAATCATTTATTCAATTTAATTGATTTAGATGTTACAAATACATGAACACACATTGGAAAGTAAATTCATGACAAAATTCCTTCTTCATTTTTTCCAAAGGTTTAAATCTCACAGGATAAAAATAAATGATTTCACACACACACACAAACACACACACACACACACACAAACACACACACACACACACACACAAACACACACACACACAAACACACACACACACACACACAAACACACACACACACACAAACACACACACACACACACACAAACACACACACACACACACAAACACACACACACACAAACACACACACACACAAACTCACACACACACACACAAACACACACACACAAACACACACACACACACAAACACACACACACACACAAACACACACACACACACACACACACAAACACACACACACAAACACACACACACAAACACACACACACACACACAAACACACACACACACACACACAAACACACACAAACACACACACACAAACACACACACACACACACACACACAAACACACACACACACACACACACGTAAAGCATTGTTACATGTAATTACAGATCTAGCATTGAGATGTTTGATGAATGGCTTAGAACCTGGAGTGTCTGATTTGGAAGACATTGAGGAGCCTCCAGCCAAAAAGAATAAAGAAGATGAACGTTTAAGGTACATGAACATAATTAAATTGGTGTACATATAGTTTTGAAGTTTTAAGACTTGGTTGTACCTACATGAATGACTGCAGCTGATCGAAACAATAACTTTTTTTTATCTCAACTGGCTATACCCAGCTGAACTTATGATGAATTTGTAATTCTGCTTACTACTGGCTATAGCAAACTGAACATATAACATGATGAAGTATGCATACTGCTTATAACTAGCCATGGTAAATCAGGAAATTTTCCTATAAGTTTATTTTTTATTTCCAGTGTTATTACAAGATATTTGTGTACTATTATTTTTGCTTTGTTTGATGATGGCTAATGCAAATACAAATGAAAAATATCAAAACAGAATATTTGTGTAATTTTTTTCAACATCTTGCTTCTTGAAAATAAATAACACAAATGCAAAAATTCCCCGATGTACAATTGAGCCTATGGCATGAATAAGCCTGAAATTTGTTTACCCTTTGATCTTCTCCTTGAATTTATTCACTGACCTAGCTTTCACAAAAATATGCAAATTAAATGTTATTTTAAGCAAAAATTCTTGAAAATCTTCACCTCATAAACTGCTTGGCAGTTCATAACCAAATTAAGTATTGAAGATCCTTGGTTGATGTTGAATAAAAATTTTGACTAGAATGACAATCTGATCAGGAAATCCAAGATGGAAATTACTATGAATACAATATAGATACACATATAAATAGCTGATACAGACTAACAGATTAAATTACCAACCAGTTTAGTTCCTACTAAATATACAGAAAGTATATGTATATATATAATACAGGTTTTCAGAGAATTTTCTCTGTTGTACAATTTTCATTGATTGTGCAAGTTGGATATGAAGCATTTTTTTAAAAATCTTATCTGAAATGCTATTCTGATTTGAATCAAATTTAGTATGTAAATGTATTGGCAATCCATGGTTGATGTAGTTAATGAATGGCTTCTGTTTAAACTTTTTTTTATGATTTATGTTATGACATTTATTTCACTTACAAAACTGCTATTCTTGCAAGTCTAGGAGTCATCTAGTTGCTTAGTATGGAATGGGTTGTAGTGTTTTGAAGATTTCCTAGTGGCAGATTAGAAACTATTTAAATAATTTCCTTTATGCATATTTCAAAGCCTTGTGTTAAAAAATAGGAAAAAAAAGTTTTTTTTTTTTTTTTTCTGTTGTGTTTATTTAAATTTTTATTACATGTTATTTTAAACATTTTTTGTAGGATCAAACTTGGAGGATTAACAGTAGCATTATGTTGTCACCATAGGTGTAACTGGAAATCATATGTCGGTAAAAATTTCTTTAATGAATGTGGACTTACAGCAAGTGATTTTCATTTAATGTGTAAATTAAGTGGATGGGGCACTGATAACTGGAAAGGCTGGAAGTCACTTAGCGAGATGGAGGCAGAGTTATGTGATAATTCAAAGACTTGCAACACATATCCTAGTTCTTCTGATAATTCATTAAATATAACCAATTACAATAAAGATCAAATGGGTTCTGAGGAACCAACAAATTCATCCAAACGGAATAGAGAGAGTTGTAATATTCAATCAGATTTGTCCAATCAGAACTATGACACAGGTCATCTGTCAAATATGACCCAAGAGTTCAAGGTCAGACAACAACCATCTCATCAGGATGAGGAAAGTAAACATAGCAAAGGAAAAGGAGACATTTCAGAAAAAACTTGTAATAAAGCGGATGAAAATTTGTCAAACACCAGTTTGAAAACTGATAATGATGAGACATTAGATGAACATTCAACAACTGTTTCATGGAAAAGGTATAAAATCATGTACATGTATTTGTAATTATTCCATAGCACTTGTACAGAAAAGCCTGCTGCTATAGCTTCTTTTATCAGGGTTTGACATTAACTGTTTAACTAATTTGTCCAATTGAGCAAGTATCATTTCTGTATTTCAACCTAAAATTATTTATTTGTTTAAGTATATGTATTTTATATTTAAAACAAATGTTGGATTGTTTCGTGATTCAACAACTACCATTGTTTTTGCAACATTTTAGCTCACCTGACCATAGGGCCCGTGGACTTCTTGTTATTTGTAAGCAGAGTTTTATAGGAGATGTTTTATTCTCTGATTTAGAGTTAGGACACCTGCCAGATTTACCAACTTGTTACTTGTCCCTAGGACTGATCTGATAGCCATTTTTATTTTAAGTTTGCTCACAGTCTTGTGTATAAGCTCCACACAACAAACAAGAAATAACATGTATCATGTTTAAACTCCACATGACAAACCAGCAGCTATACATATGTATAGGTGAGGTAAAAAAATTTTATACCTTAAAGGTGAGCTCAGTGCAGTATTAGGGAGGGTTCTTCAGTGTACCATGCCTAATGTGACAATTGGCATTAGGGTCTCTTCCAAAGGATGTCTGAGTTTTATTTCTAAACTCTTAGTAAGACCCAGCCAGGGTTATAATGCTAACCTCTCAAATATGATACAATTAATCTACCAAGTACAATGTTTGTTTGAATTATCTCCCTTTAACTTACAGGTCAGATTTAAAGTTATCAGATGAGGAAAGGGCAACTATTGGTTGGAAATGTAAGAGACTGATAGACATTGGTCGTGTTTTTTACCTTAAAGACAAAGGTTTACATAGTGAATTGAAGATCTATATTGATTACAAACTTACACCAGAAAATGTAGCTATATTTGTCTTACCAAGCTAATGTTTGTAATAAGTTAAATATTTTATTTGTTATGACTTAAGGTTGGTTGAGAAGAACAATTTTGTAAGCACACAGTGCTATTTCAGCACTTTTTATCACAAAACTCTGGATGAAAATTGGAAGTGACTACTTTAAAAAATATAAAAGAAAATTCCATATTTGATATCAGAAAGTAATTCAACACTGGCCAGTTATTTTCAGTGAATACATGTAGTAAATTTTTATTTTATATCTATAGTGTTTTGTTTCAGTTTTATCTTTTGTTGTCTTTTCAAAGACACAAATTGACAACAATCTTAGGCAAATGAAGCTCAGTTTTTGTTCACATATGGGTCATTTATACAAGAACCTTTAATCATCTCTGTTACATCATGGTATGTATTGCTCTTAAAAGTAACCCTTTCTGCTTATTGCATACTTGGTGATATCTGGATATATGCTGAGTGAAACATCCTTGATTTGTATATAAGTCTACATTTACTTCTCCAGTTGTTTTCCAAGTCATTCATACTATTGCAGATAATAAATAGTCAGCCATTCTTTTCAGGGGTTATAGGACCTCAAATTGCTAGATTCTAATGTATCAGTACTACATGTAGTGCAATTTCAAAAAAAAAAAAAAAAAAAAAAAAAAAAAAAAAAAAAAAAAAAAAGAATTTAATAAGATTAAATGAGAATGCCTTTCAGAAGCTTTCTGCAAGCAAACAGACAAACTTTCTCATTCTAGGCCTGTTAACAGAGATTCAAACCTAGTTGTGCACATTTCAAACTGCTTTGAACAAGAACTTGCCAATGGTCACATTTAAAGTACTAGCAATTAGTGTTCAAGAATTTTACAATCTAGCCAGTTAAATTGATAACCAGAAATGGCATTATGGGCAGCTTACACAACAATGATGTGTTTTGTTTACTAAGTCCTTTGGTGACTACATACATGTATGTGCAAGCATATCAGTCTTCAATACATGCATCAGAATGTCTTCAATACATGCATCAGAATAATAATGTGTATTGGTTACTGTATTGTAAATAAGCCAACCAACATATCCTCTTATTTGATAGGTTGTACTCACAGGAGTTTGGTGACCTGGATTTGAAGGATGGAACCTTAAACAGCAAGACCTTTTATTAGCTCACCTGAGCCGAAGGCAATCAAAATTTGTCTGTCATCATTGTTGTTGTCGTCTTTGTCCGCGGCGTAAACTTTTAAAATTTGGACTTCTACTCTGAAACTACAGGGCAGATTTCAATGAAACTTGGTCAGATGCATATACAGGTTGGTGCAATTCAGATTTGTTCATGATGTTGATCTTCTTCTCTGAAAGTGATGATGGGAGAATAAATCTGATGTGATATTTGGCTTCTCTAGGGTCTTAAGCTTATAAATTTTACATTTCGTGAAATTTGGTCAAAAATTAGTTTACATGTTTTTGCGTTTAATTCAAAAAAATTTGTAAAATGGCTTCAAATTATTATAACTTGACTATATGAATAGATAATGGCATGGGGTTTTCAGTTTCGACTTTTTCTTGAAATAACCTTCAAAATTGAAGTCAAGGTAAAAGATCAAGGTCTTGACCTAGTTTGTGATTTATGCAGTTTTAGGCGATTTTCTTCAAAAATATAAGAGATATATAATTTCAAAACATTGTTAAAATGTTCAGCATGACAAAATTTAACAAGGTACAAAGTTTCATAACTATATGATAATCCATGTAGGAGTTATTGCCCCTGAAATGTTATTTTTTTGCTTATAAATACTAAAATTGTGCAATAGCTTGAAAACCATAAACTTTTTCTATTAGCATGCATTTTGGAATATTGTAGGTATTGATATGAAGATCATTTTGATATATGGCTCAAGGTCATATGTTCAAAGGTCAAGGTCAGAGCTGCATAAGAAGACTAAAATTGTTATCTTGGAAACTATTAACTTTTTGTATAGGCATGTATATTAGAATATTGAAGGAATTGATATGGTGATCATTCTGATATATGATTCAAGGTCTTGTGTTCAAAGGTCAAGGTCATAGATGCATAAGAAGACTAAAATTGTTAATTATCTTGGAAACTTAACTTTTTGTATAGGCATATAATTAAGAATATTGTAGGTTTTGATATGACGATCATTTTGATATATGGTTCAAGGTCAAATGTTCAAAGGTTAAGGTCATAGATGCATTAGGAGATTGAAATTGTTATCTTGAAAAATATTTACTTTTTATATAGGCATGTATATTAGAAAACTGTAGGCATTGATATGAAATTCATTTTGATATATAATTGAAAGGTCATATATTCAAAGCTCAAGGTCATAGATACATAAGACTGTGATTGTTAATTATCTTGAAAACTTTCAGCTTTTTTTTATAGACATAAATATATTAGAATATTGTATGTATTTTTGCAAATGATTTTGGATATCTCCTCAGGTTGGACACATCTCAGGCGAGGGTTAGGTAAAAAAATTTCGGAAAATCCATAACACATGAAATTGTTATATTTACCCGTTTATAAATCTGTAATAGGCAATTAGCTTTTTAGCTCACCTGAGCTGAAAGCTATTGTAATCCATCTTTGTCCATCATGCGTAAACTTTTTACATTTTAATCTTCTCCAAAACCAATGGGCCAAATTTAATTAAACATGGCTGGGTGAAGCCCTTTCAGATTTGCACAAATAACAGAGTTATGTCCCCTAAAGGCACCATAACGGGGGGAAATAGTGAAAAACTTTAGAAATCTTTTCCTCTGAATGTACAAGAAATATACCTTAGTTATTTCATTTATAACATTCTTAGATCATCTAGTTTTAGATTTGCACAAATGGTAGCCATGGGGTTCAAAATGGGAAAATGGCAAGGCACTTAGTAAAGAAATTGCTAAAAATTATATATTGTCACTATATCTTGAAAACTATTAACTTTTTGTATGGGCATGTATATAAGAATATTGTAGGTATTGAAATGACAATCATTTTAATATATGTATGGTTTAAGGTCATATGTTCAAAGGTCACGGTCTCGGCTGCAAAAGAAGACTTAAATTGCTAATTTTCTTGAAAACTATTTTTTGATACATGTATGGTTTAAGGTCATATGTTCAAAGGTCACGGTCTCGGCTGCAAAAGAAGACTTAAATTGCTAATTTTCTTGAAAACTATTTTTTTATGGGCATATATTAGAATATTGTAGGTATTGACATGACGATCATTTTGATATATGGTTCAAGGTCATATGTTTAAAGGTCAAGGACATAGCTGCACAAGTATACTGAAATTGGTTAATTATTTTGAAATTATTTAATGCACTACAGTTTCTTCATGCATATTAGCTGCTTATAAATGAAATGTGACTGGATATTTCTGATTTAGGTTTGTGGAAGTTCTTAACTGGTAAAGTTTCTGTACTTGAAATATTGTCAACTGCACTTTGCAAACAATTTTGGAGATATCCTCAGGTGAGGGTTAAGGCCCATTGGCCATTATTATTAATGGTAGCTATTTTTGATTTTGGACAGCTATGACAGATACTCTTTTACATCTTGCTTTTTAAATTAGATACATTTTAACATCAATAAATAATCTTGCTTCTTAATTTGGCTTGTATTTTGCTACCAGATTTTAAAGAAAAGGCTTCAAATAACATCTTATATGCATAACCCATAAAAAACTGGGTCAATGAAAAATTTATTAATTTGGCTTGTTTTTGCTGAACAGATTTTAAAAAAAGGGCTTCAAATAACATCTTTATTTACATAACCCATAAAAAACTGGGTCAATAAAAAAAAAATATCGAGAGAATCGATTACATGTTACTAGGAATTGGTCATACATCAACTTTCTAAACAAGATTTGAACTGGAACAAATTATCATGTAATGACAATTTATTAATAGATTTTTGTTATTTATAGTACAGCGCTGCAGCCAACCTGGATTTCTGATAAATATCACATGAACTTGTTAACCACCTAGGCCACAGACCTACATGTATTAAACCAAAATTGGCTTGAACTGGCTTGGTGATTTCAGAGAAAAAAGTTTCTGAATCTTAGCTTTACTTTGCTAAAGCTTATCTGGCTATAGCCAGATAAGATATATGAATAATAAAGAATAAGAAGTAACACATTATTTTATGCAAATTTTATGCATATTTTTAATGAATTGTTGAAATCATGATTTTTTGGCTTTAGGTTCATTATCTTGCTCATTTCAGAAAAAGCATTTTCTACAAAAATTTGAATTTTTGAGCATGTTTCATACTGATCAAACTATGCATTTGTTGTCACCTTTTCAATTGTTCACATGTAGTTTACTAAATCTTATCATTACAGCATATCAGCATAAAAACAAAATTCACAAGTTGTCATAGTGCTCTTCTAATTTGAAAGATACTGAAGCCTGACAGCCTTTATAAACATAGTTTCAATTATTAACAAGCATAAAATAATACATACATCCTTATAAACTTATGTGCATTCATCATGGAAGCCCAAATGGCATTGTGAATATGATGGGCATGACAAAACTTACAAATGTAGATCAAATTGCTTGACCTATTAAAAATCTGATGATAAAATAATGAAAGAATTAATTTTCCCATTTTCTAACATCAATTTCAATGATAAATGATAATTAATCGATTTTTGTTCTAAAAAATGAAAACTACATCATGCTAGATATCATGATATACATGTATATGTAATTTTGTTAGTATGTTTGTGCATTCAAATTTCAATGTATGTAAACCTTTCTTATACATATTGTCAGTTAATTACATGTATATGCGGACAGTTTTACCATGCTATGATCATTCAAAGCCATGACTGTGTACCTTTACAGTGAAAAATCTACTGGCATGTACAAACAAATACATGTGCATATTTCTAATGTATTAGTATATGTTTATAAAAAGTAATTTTATTTATGTATTGGGTGTTTTGCACCACAGCTAGAAGTATTTAACTCTATATTAAAGTTCTCATTTTAGAAACAGTGGAGGAAACTAAAGTACCGGTATCTGGATTTCTGAATGCATCAACCTTTAACAAGCAAATCTGTATTGAAGAAAAAAAAATGAAGACAAAAGAAAATTTGTGTTAAAGAAACAAAAAAATGTAGACAAAAAGATGAATCTGAATGATTATATAAATGTAAATAATTATTCGTAAATTCTGCTGGGTCTAAAAAAATTACCAAATTTTTTTTAGAAAGTTTTATGAACAATAATAATAATAATAATAATAATGATAAATTGAAAAAAAAAAGTAAGTGATCGATGTTCACAAAATAAGACACCTGGCACAGCACTGCACACCTCAGCCAACTTACAACTGTTGAAATAATAATTAAAGTTACTGCTAGTTACTCAATAAATGCACAGTTTTTTTTTTTTACAAAAAAAAATGCCAAGCACTAAATATATCAAACACAGGGCTTTTGCACACAATATTTTATATATGAACTTCAAAAACAAAAGGTTTGTAATATCAACATATAGCTGAACTGACTTAGGATCTACAAATACTAAACTATAAATAAATAATAGGAAAATTGGATACAAAACATCATTGGTACCTTAACTTGTGAAAAATAGCTGATAAATGGAAAAAATTTGCTATACATTACATTATAATAGTAATGGTGTTTAACACCTAAATAAATATTGTTTCACTTGTATCCAGACACCACATACATAAATATATACATGTGTGTATATATATAAAGGTCCTGATGTTGGAGCACACACAATAACCTTTTGCTACAGAAAACATAATGCAGGCTTATTGTAATTGAATCATTGTACATTCTATGCTTCATCATTACATAATAAACATTGACCATATTCTATAATATATTCTGATGGCTGCAGATTTTATACTTGTTTTCATTTTTAATGGCAATTCATCTCCATATAAAATTACAGTATGTACAAAGCTTTTTTCAAGAGCAACAAAAAAAGCATCAACAAAATAAAATGTAAAGAGAACCAAAGAGAATTTGTTTAAGAACACAGCATATTTATTGCAAAGATATGATTATCTTCAGTATCTGAATATTGTCTTCTAAAATACACAATGCTTTTTCACATGTGAAATTGTTACAAAATGATCTTGTTACATAAAGTCTAGGGATTGACTTGATGTTTAGGGTTTTATATGTATTGTTAGGGTTTGACAAAAGTTTGTAAGGTTTTACATGTATTGTTAAGGTTTGACAAAAGTTTGTAAGGTTTTACATGTATGTTGGAGCTTGCCAAAAGTTTGTAAGGTTTTAGATTTTTACATGTACCATTGGGTTTGAAAAAAGTTTTGTTAGGTTTTACATGTATTGTTAGAGTTTGACAAAAGTTTGTAAGGTTTTACATGTATTGTTGGGGTTTAACAAAAGTTTGTAAGTTTTTACATGTATTGTTAGGGTTTGACAAAAGTTTGTAAGTTTTTACATGTATTGTTGGGGTTTGACAAAAGTTTGTAAGTTTTTACATGTATTGTTGGGGTTTGACAAAAGTTTGTAAGGTTTTACATGTATTGTTAGGGTTTGACAAAAGTTTGTAAGGTTTTACATGTATTGTTGGGGTTTGACAAAAGTTTGTAAGGTTTTACATGTATTGTTAGGGTTTGACAAAAGTTTGTAAGGTTTTACATGTATTGTTGGGGTTTGACAAAAGTTTGTAAGGTTTTACATGTATTGTTGGGGTTTGACAAAAGTTTGTAAGGTTTTTCATGTACCATTGGGTTTGACAAAAGTTTGTAAGGTTTTACATGTATTGTTGGGGTTTGACAAAAGTTTGTAAGGTTTTACATGTACCATTGGGTTTGACAAAAGTTTGTAAGGTTTTACATGTATTGTAATAAATTAAGCAAAAAATAAAATAAACAAAAATTTCAAGAATCAAATACATTGTGAAATTCCATTTTGAGAAAAAAAATCACTCAGATAATGAATAACAAAAGTTTTACAATTATGAAATTTTGAGTGGACAAAATGTGTAATAATGACCTTAAAAAGTAAAATATTGACCAAGACAACATCTGTGGTCAATGATTTGCTTTTTAGGTCATTGATGCACCATGATAGTTATCCACTCAGAATTCTATAACTGTTATATATCATACTAATGTAAATACTTAAATATCCAATTTAAATATCCAAACACACTTCACACAATACTTAGTTATCATTTTTCATTATTAATGTGAAGATATTTTGTAAAGATGATGGGGTGACTTTGACGTCACTAGTTTATGATGTCAAGATTCTCCACTAACATAACTTGAAGGGTATTTCTGTCTTGATTACACTGGAGTTTTCTTCTGATTTATAAATGATATTCTACTGATATCATTAGAAATATGTAAAAAAAATTCAATGGGATAAAATGCACCCAAATCAATCAATCTATTTATAATTCATATAATGATTCTTCATTATTGGTATATAGATCTAGAAGATTTACAATCAGCTAACTGCTTATTAAATACATAATGGAAAAGTTTGGCTAATTGTTAAATAAATAATAAAAAGACATGATTTTCAGGAGTAAAAGAAATATGAAATAATTTAACAACCCTGGAAATACAACTCTTTTTTAAAAACTAATATCACAGTTTTCTAAATTAAAAGGATGATATAATCAGATACATGTATACATGTATTCTATAAATCATATTTTGACTTGGTGTTTTATATAAGTAACTGATTCATGACAACATTTATTATAGCATTCTGCAGTTACATACAATACTAAATTTACCTGCTTTTTTAAACTTATAAAAAAAAACTTATATATATTTAATATAAAGTAAATACATGTACATGTAGTATTCATGCAATACTGAACTCATTAAAAAATCTAAATAAATCTAACTTTAAATGAATACACATATTTTTTTTGTAAAATTCAAATAACTCTGTTTTTGTTGTAGAATGTTTGTTTGTTGAGATGTGAAAAATGTTGGCATTAAACACAAATTACTCCAGACTGCACAAGATTTCAATTTTAAGTTATAAAAATAGAATGACATCAATACTACATATGTATTTTATGCTTTTTTAAAAAAAAAAAAAAATCTTAAGGCTTATTTGCATGGATTTTAAAAAAAGTGATACAATGAAACAATAACAAAACCCCACTCAATGATTTGCCATCTTGCTTATTGCTACAGTTTATGTTCAAAAAGCCATTCTTCTATATTTTTCTTTACAAGTCTTTGATTTTATAACCCAATTCCTCTTTATCTGAAACTAAATCTGATTTGAATAAAAGGTAGTAGTAATTGTGGATTAATGAACATACAACCTCTTATATCAGACAAATCCAAACACAGAAGACTTGTACTGAAGCCAGAGTTTTTTTTCCTTTAATGTCAACGAGGCCTCTATCCAAATTTAAATATGTACAAGAATTAAAGAAATACTGAATAACCAGTTTTAGGGACACAATAATGGTCAATACATGTATTACATCCTAAATTGAGTAAAATGTCAGTTTGGCACTTTTAATAACAAACAACTTGCTGATTATTATAAACCAATATATCTTGTAAAATACAGTTAATATAAACTTCATTATGTACAAACAGACATGTTAGGTGTTTCATTCTCTGAAAAGTCGTCCAGGGAAATATATATTATAAGTAGGTGTTAGATGACTGAACTCATAAAAATTTGTTTTGAAAGAATCTGATGATGACATAGAATATTATTCTATAAATATTTATCGGCTAGGGTATTAATACATTGTACTTACATATGTTCAAAATGTCCAGTGTTATTTGATCAATATCACCTTGCATCATTTTAGACCAGATTATGCTTTTTTGTCACATGATTTATCTACATTCCACCTTGGTGGTAAATTTTAGATTATTTGGGATTGTAAACACAAGTACAGATACTTCTATCCTAATGAAATCCTCATCTGCTGTGGAGAACTGATTAGTTATTCATTCTATCCTATTCTTGCATTAGTTAAAAGAGAATGCATAAGCATGTTTCAAATCTTGCATTTAGTTGTTGAAACATTTTAAATGTTGTTTTTATATTATTTTTTATTATCTTTCATTTTAATAAAGAATATATTTATCAAAAGAAAAAAACATTATCTTCCTTAGATAATGCACTATTAAAAAATAATATCACTGACATTTTTCTTTAAGTTAAGCACACATGTTTATATTTTAGGGCAAGGAAAGCTAATCTTGTACACCCAGAGTTACCTGTAATAGCTCGTTGTCATACCTATCAGATTACCTATAAATATACCTATGTATGTAGTGGATGTGGATATAGGTATGTGGCATATACAATAAAAATTCAATTTATTGGTCACCATTTGTTTAGTCAGATTCTGGCAGTGGTAAGGGGTTTGATGATATATAAGGGGAGACATACAGAAAGAAAGAAATAGACTTTTGAACCTCAAAAAAAAAAAAAAAAAAAAAAACACTTGATATCAAGGAGGCCCAGTTATCACAGATTTTATAACAATGTCTGTAATAATAACTATAAACATGCGTCTGTTCATTTATGTATTCCAAATCAGAATGATCTACATGTGTTAATAACATGGCATACATAGTATATAACATAAGTGTGTCATCAGTGAAACATATGACATCAGAATGACATCATAACTGATGCATTGAATGATATGCATGTAAAGGGATAATCTCAAGATGTATTACAATGTCTACTTTAATAATAAAATCGGCCATTTATTGCTAGATTTTCATTCAGGTATGAGATTTTTAGCATACCTGTTCAAAGTACAGAAAACCTTTCATCTTACAATCTCACTCAATGAAAATGCTATATGATAATGCCTGGAGATAATCACTGACCTTTGTCAAGTTTTTTGTGTTTGATACATAAGCATGTGTTTGAAACTACTCAGTCACTGACGCCAAGAACAAAATTATGAAGAGAAAACACACAGCATGAAGTTTTGCTGAGTTAGAATCAGGTTATTTAAGTGTTTATTATTTTGTCTTATTTCAGTATTGGTCGACATTCAAAGTCACTAGACACACCAGAAAAGTATGTGGACATTGTCACAGCCATTTTGTTTTAAAAGACAGCAATACCTATTCATCATCAGACACTACTGCTAATCAGCCTAAGACCACCAAGAACACCCAATAGATTTGCCATGTTTGTTAAAGAAAATTACGGTAGTGTGAAAAAAATGGATAAGAATCTAAAACATAAGGAAATAATGAATGTTCTAAGTAAACAGTTCGCAGAGAAAAATAAAATATTTGATAATTTACGAAACGTGTGATGATTTAATCGTGATTTGTTATTATTAGTGCTCAGGTTAAATATAATTTATAATTTTGCAGTCAGTAGGTTCTGCAAGTTTTGTTTTGTTTTATTTGTATAGTTTGTTCCCACTCACCCAGATAAGGCATTGTTTCCTGCAATTTGACATAAAAGAACAGATGTCGCTGTCAGTTATGTCAAGTGATTACTTGTTACATGACGTCATTTGATGTGGTTTCGCAGTTACATCAGGTGATTACTTGTTACATGACGTCATTTTATGTGGTTTCACAGTTACATCAAGTGATTACTCGTTACATGACGTCATTTGATGTGGTTTCACAGTTACATCAAGTGATTACTCGTTACATGACATCATTTGATGTGACTTCTAAACTTGTCCATTGTTCTTGAGTCTGAAAATCACAAATTTACCTCCAATAACATGAAAAGACTTGTAAAACCCTTTATTATGATTATTAATTCTAAACTTTGATAAATAAATGACAAGTTTGACAAAGTTTTATTATTACTTTTAATTGAGGGGATGGAGGTTGGTTGGTTTGCAAATATGAAAAATTACTTTGAAGGCATCATGTGTATATAAGTATTGTAAATATTTCATGCTTTATTTTTTATGCTGATCATCTTGTAAAAATCATCATTTTTAGCATTGTTTTAACTCCTTAGTTACTTATGTGATCCTACTTTTGTCACATAAATGTCATCTTTGTTGAAGTTTGTATAAATTATCAACATTCTAAATAAATATGTAGAAAATCTCAATTTCATTAGTCAGATTTTTGACACTTCAGCATTTGGCAATAAAGAAAGGTAGATTTTTAAGAAAAACGTAAAAAAAATAAATAAATTTTGGGACTTCAAATACTTCAGCAACATGTAAGGTGGCAAAATCAAAGAGGGGAGTAATTAGGTTTTACATTAACTTGTGAGAGTATATTATCACAATACAGAAATTGATCAGTTTAATTGTGATGTCCCTATTTCATTCTGAATGATGGAAAATTTGATTATGTTGTCCCAATTTTATTCTAGGTAGCTCAGCTGGTAGAGTGCTCACTCCGTAAGTGGGAGGTCATGGGTTTGAACCCTGGCCGGGTCTGACCCAAGACTTGAAAATGGGTAGTGACTGTGACCTCGGCATTACGAAATGAAAGTCAAGGTTCTTTCAGATGGGAAACTTAAAATAAACAAGGGTCCTATGTCATTGCAGGCATGGCACAATAAAGAACCCTGCTGTATAATGCCATCAGCACAACGCAAAGGCAAAATTTCTGCACTTTCGTCTATAGATGGCGTTGTCTCGATATAAGTGAAATATTCTTGAATGGGACGTTAAACACCATTACTCAACTCAACTCCAATTTCATTCTCGAAACATCTTGACCCTAGTTATTTACTTGTGTGTTAGCCTGTTTATTAACACGTAAGTATTTGAAACCACATAATTAGTAGTTGACATGCATGGCAAAGTGCTATAAAGATGGCAAGTCATTGCAATCAAAATGAATGTGTTACCATATACATAATCATTCTTACAATTTATTTGTTACAGCAACTCTTATGTTGAAATAGACAGTATACATTATCAACAGATCATGGCATCACTAAATATTTGTTTTTGACACTTTCCAATAGGCCAGTCAAATTTGATTAGATTTTTTATTTTGTAAAATATTACTTTATTACAACTGTGTAATAGTGGTGTAAATTTGATAATTTTTTACATTTTATTTGTTTTAAAATAAAAATAAAATTATTTTATTTAAGTTTGTTTGGTAATTTTATTTATTTGCAGTGTTTGTAGTAAAGAGTTAGTGGATTCAAGTAATGGTGTATTACACCGTGGTCAACAGTATATCAAAGGTCAAGGTAGTGACCTCAGCTTTTTAACCTTTGTTCCTTTCTACTATTTTAAAGATATTTAAAAAGCACATTTAAATTTCTGATGAGTATAGTATTTTTTCAATATTTAGCCAAGTTTAAAGGTCTGCATCAGTAGTTGACAATTTGATGTCAAGGTCATTTATATATTTTTGGTTTAATTGATTCTCTAGATGTCTCTCTTGTAATACATTTGTAGTACAATTTGACTTATTAAGATTCTGGAGTTATCTTTCCTTACATTGTTTTTTAATCATAATATGATTCCATCACAATTCATATATTGTTAATGTTAAAATGATTAAAAGTTCTGAATTAACCCATTTGAAGCCTGCAAAGCTAAGATTTATTTTTAATTCATTGCCAATTTTATTTAATACTAGAAAATGGAAGACCTTGACATTCAAACAATACTTTATCCAGATTTTTAAAATGTTTAGTTCAAAATTTAAATTCTTCAGCTAAGCAGTTCAAGGCTTATAAAAGTCTTGTTAAATAACATTGTACAGTTTTAGAAAATAGATCGTGTATCTCTTCAAAATTGAAAACTTTCATGCTTAATGTGGAAAACATGTC
Organism: Tegillarca granosa; assembly: GCA_029721355.1. Taxonomy (NCBI): domain Eukaryota; kingdom Metazoa; phylum Mollusca; class Bivalvia; order Arcoida; family Arcidae; genus Tegillarca; species Tegillarca granosa. The sequence goes on along the minus strand of JARBDR010000296.1, from coordinate 20,129 downwards.
AGATAATATCTGATATTGGGATGTCATGAGACAGACTGCTGCTTTTGTACAATTTTCAGTCTTACACACTTGTTAATAGCATTGGAAGAAATCTAACCCTTAGTCGTTCAGAATGGTTGGGTATTGATTACTGATCCCTCTCTGTACAATGCGACTTATGCAAACATTGCGCTTTGACTAGTTTTCATAAAGTGCAGTGATACCATGGTCTAAATACATTTCCCAAAATTATAATACTATATAGGGAAATAGCTTGTACATTTTTGATGATGTTTTGTTACTGGTTAAAACGGTTTATATCTGAATATAGTGTTTGAATTTGTGGCTTGATTGCTGTTTTTAAGTTGTACATAATTTTTCATCTATTTGGAAAGAGACAATTTAATCTCAAGGATTAATTTAATCGTGGTTTTTTCAACTATTTAGAATCAGTCCCGGTTTCACAATCATTCCCTTACTAAGAATTTCTTAATTTTAAATCTAGCAAATTTTGTAATCTTCATAATTTTGTTAATTATTGAGATACTCAATAATTTAAAGTGTCATTTTGAAGATCACTTTAAGGTTATAACATCTGCTTTAGTTTTTTACAAATTATTTTTTTTTGTAATTAAAAAGGAGATAGTGAAAATTTGCTAAATTTAAGTTAAGTATCATTCCTTATGATTGTGAAACCAGGGCCAGATTTGTACTACTGCTATTGAAGGCTAGTAGACTTGAACTAAAGTCAAATGATTTCATTCAACTCCATTATACTGAGATACCATCATACTAGAAAAGGTCTATAGAAAAAAATCAATCTTGTGAGAGAATGGCATTTTACCCACGGTAATAGCATGCCTTGGGTTTGAACACTAACATCTTTACCACTTAGCCACCCATAGAGTATAGGACCACAGGCTATGGTCATACAAAAGAACTTCAGTCACATCACTTGAGTCTTTTCTTTCTTTTTTTCATTATATCCAGTGCCTCTAATTCAATTATCTCTATCTTTGTTCAGTGTGTGTGTGTGTGTGTGTGTGTGTGTGTGTGTGTGCTTTAACACATGTTTTTGATTGCTTTAATTAATACCAAACGTATTTTAGCCACAGATTCTTAATCTACTTGTAGTAGAGCATACCATTTTTACATTTTGTACACACACACGCACACACACACACATCATTTAGAAAATAAAATTTTACACGAAAACACCTGATGGTTATGTACCTTTATTTCATCTTATTACCAATTTTATTAACAGTAAAATGTTTAATTAAATTCTAGAACAAAACATTATAAAAATTTTAAAAATAAAACCTTTTAATCTATCCTGTAATGTGAAATAACTTGTTGAAGTTTGAAGTCCAGGAATATAGTTTTTGCAATTTTATTCATAACTCCAACCACGCATCGTGTTAGTTAAATTACTCTCTCTTTGAAAAAAAGATTTCATAACAATACAATGTGGATGTAATATTTAAATCGCTTACACTTTTACAAGAGGCGGTTTTGATACCAAGAACAAGGTTTATAATTCTCGTTGTTTAGTCCTGGGATTTCCCAGTCTGAATCTCCAAATCTGCAGGTGCCGTCGAAATGATTGGCGCTCACTTTATAGAACTTATCATGATAGTTAGTGGTGAAAACCCCTCCTACCAATGAACAACTATCGAAAGAAACAACACCATCATTTGGTTTCTTAAGATGCGTGATGAGCTGGATAATGTCAAACGTAGTGCTCCAAAAGAGATTCTTCCACAATCCCTTAGCCGAGTCTCCACACATGGACCCATTTGAAAACTGATTGGCGGTTTGTATGAGATTACCAAAATGGATTCCTGATGGGGAATTGTATGTTGTTCTTAGAGAATCAAACCCTCTAGTGGGTTTACCCGAAATTGTACAAAATTTGCTGGCGAGAAGACGAATGGGAATACTTAAATGCAGTTTAGCATGGTCAATTTGAAAGTTTCCGGAACATATTTTATAGAGATAATCGGCCGCTTTACTACCAGTCCACGGTGCTTGTATTGTATACCATTTAGAGGATTTGGTGTTTAATATACACAATCTTCTAAACAGAGCTGCAGCCACAACTAGATTACCCATTGAATGTGAAAATATTACTTTATTGTCTATAGATCCATTTTTTCCACTTGAAAAATTACAAAAATTGTCGAGGAGTGTTTGATCATCCCACCCAAAGTTAACCGTATCCATGACGATGAACTTATGACTTTTACATTGTGTTGTTTTCTGTTCAATATGTCCCCAGTACCGAGGAAAAGAATTAACAACTTTGTATTGCCCCCGATGGCTTGTCCCAACGCCATGGACGAATAGGCAGTCTTTTTTCTTTTCCGAGTTAACTTTTGTTTTATATACGTAGCTCTTTAAACGATTCGGATAACCATTTGCACATTTTTCAAAATTTGGATGTCTTATATGACACGTATGGTTTAGTTTCGCTAATTTAATACGTCTAGTTTCTGAACGTGCTATTTCCCATTTCACAACTTTTATCATATTTTCACCTTGAATAATAGAGACCAATTTTGAATTCTTCTCGTGAAAATCTACTTCAATATTACAATTCTGATATTTCCATGTTCTCTGTAACTTATTTGATTTATGAAAGGTTGCCTCCGAAATCAACTGGATTATGTAGAAAAGACCGTCTGCTAACATATCCTCGTGACAAGTAGACACTAAGTTTCCGGCATAAGACACTGTTTCTGTTGCTTCATTGTTAACAACAGTTATATTGGTATAAATTATGGATTCACCATCTAGTGTCAAATTTTGAGGGAAAAATTCACTATTATGCGAAAAGGTCTTTAAATATCCAACATGTTTATTTTCAATGTCCCATTCGATGTGATACCTGGTGTGGTTGTCTTTGATCCACTTTTTATGATATAGTTGATAATTTTCAAATTCAGCATAGAATGAATTCGGCAGTACGTCCATCAATCGTCTAGTCTCTGGGAGCTTTGTCGTCTGATGTCCCGCCATTTTCCCATGCCCTTTCAAACTTTCGGACGTCGCTACAATTACTATCACAAATACAATCACTAGAAGGACAGATATTAACGTAATCCATTTTAATGAACTTTTTTTATACCCTGCCCAAAAACTTCTTTGTTGAAACGTAGGAAGCAAGCCTGTAGTTGACGAAAATTCGTCCATTATTGTTTCAATCTTCAGTTAATTTTTGTCCGGGTTCATGTTGTAACTGATAATTTTATATCATTTTCGTACAGGAAATGCAAATATATGTCTGTTGCTGTTTATATGAAATCAAAATATTTTCCGCATTTAACAAATTGTAATGTGGAAACAAGTGCTCTAGATTTGATTATTAAATATGATTTGGGGCTTAAGAGTGTAATTCCGAATCTAATTGTCACATGTTAACACTGTATCTTATTCTGAAATTAATGTTTATTTTCCTTTTCGGTTTTTCCAGTCTTTAATCCAGTACAATGATGCATGTTTAGACACTTTAGATTTTGATATAGAGGTCATTACATTTATTTAAGTAACAATTTATTATCAATAGTCCGGAACAAGCATCTCTTGAAAAGGAAGGACGGGTGCCGAAGAAAAATGTACAAAAATTAATAATTATAAGGATCGTTAGTTGATATAAGGGTGAAAAGAAACTTAGAAAAGTATCTTAGAGGGATATCATACAATGTGGCTTATTGACGATAGACAATTTTAGCAGCCGAACACATTTATGCCTATTTTTATACTTCCTGTTACTAATAAAAGAAAGATATTGTACAATGAAGTTGTTTTATTGTCTAAGCTTGCTTTCGACAAATTTTCGACAAAAAATTGATTTTTCGACGAATTTTCTATCAATTATCATATTCGACGAATAGTTAATTCGACGATTTTTTCATTCGACCATATGTCCATTCGACGCAATGTCGTGTAAACAGAAATACACTTCCACTGAAGACAAATCATATTTAAAATGATTGTGAAATGGCATCCTGTCACATGTAAAGTAAAACAATAGTCTGAGAAACTTTCCCTTAGAATTATTCTGATGAATATAAAGTCCACATGTCTATTAAGACAACTTTTGGATTTTGGGTGGTCTTTATACTGTACTTATTGGTATGGTATGTTAGACGAGTACCTAATATAATGACAAAATTACTCCAAGTCCTTTTTTACACTTCTGTTTCTGAAAAAAAAATTAAAAAACATCCTTATTTTCATAAACGGTCAACAAAGATCAGAGATGTATCTAAAATTATAAACTTCATTTATTAATTATAATATCACTTTTAAAAACTTCAGTGCTATAGAGCCCCTAGCTACTTGTGTTGATAGGGTACTTTGACCCATATTGAAGATTTTGTCATTAGTGACTATATCGAACTGGAGACGAAAAAGGTTTTGAACAAGATTTCCCTGACACGGTCCGTTAAGCGCCATTCCAAAACTATTTCCTATATTTTATTAAACAGTGTGCAAGAATGATGATAATTAAATATAAATTTCGTACCACAGTTATCAGTGACGTTTTAATTCAGTTTGATGGGGCCCAAATAAGGCCATTTAAATATATACATGTTTAAGACATAAAACATGAAAATCTACCGAACAGGAGTGCCTTCTGATGTGACGAGCATCGCCGATGGCAACTTCATGCATTTCACGCTGATCACCTTAGAATATGTTTACTAGCGTGTAATTCGTAGATTTCCGGAAATAGACTCATATTTGTATGAATATATTATTATATGACATGGGCTCTGAGATATCAGATTGCTTAATCTCCCACCATAGCTATAGACCAGATTAACGATAACTATGTCCTAAATGTAACAGACTATCTATATAGACAGGTTACATGGGCAGAAATAGACCTATAATGTCTCGTTCAGGTATATCAAATGGTTGGAGTTCCAAACCAGCTATTGCTCATCTCATTCTTATCTCTTAATTATATAACAACTGTTGTAACAAACCAATTACAATACATTTTAACAGGTTAAACACAGAAAACATACCCCCACACCATCCTTTCTCATCGTCATTTCTAATTAATGATAAACATTCTTTGTGTAATATCTTCCTTGCTAATTGTCATCAACATGAACGTGCATGCATAGGTAAAGGTATCGCGGGCATATCATCTTTAATCTCTCCAACATTACTTGTCAGTGTTTGTGTACTGTCATCATCTGAACAAAATGTCCGGAGGTAATATTTGATGATAACAAAAACTTTACACACCTTGGTTTAGATTTTGTACATACATGTCGTAGAGAAGACATAATGGATCTATACAGTTCAGTGATGTTTAGATATGTTTCTTGTTTATTTTTATTGTTACTTTATGGTAAGTATTATATATACCTATATACCATTGTTTGTTAAGCGTATTAGAAAATGTATATTTATTATATAGAAGATATATATCAGAATTATTAGTGTGACAATTGCCATCATTGTTTTATTATTATTATTATTATTGTTGTTGTTGTTGTTGTTGTTGTTGTTGTTTTTGTTTCTATAAGAAATAGTCAAAGAATTACAACATAGTTGTCATATCGTAATTTGTTTGAATATTTCCTTGTTATTACGGAATGACAATTTTGTTAATTTTATGAATGTACTTCTATAACAAATATCTAAATTAATAAGGGTAATACCGTATTGTTACAAAAATTTTCAACCACATCCCTGCAACCATTTAATTAATGCGTGCGTCAAATGATCGTCTAAAATAATTTTTAGCAGATATTAATCTCGATATACTTTTGTTTTTGTTTGTTTTGATGGTTCCTGCTGTTGTTTCTTTTGATGGTTCCTGTTATTGTTTGTTTTGATGGTTCCTGCTGTTGTTTCTTTTGATGGTTCCTGTTGTTGTTTGTTTTGATGGTTCCTGTTGTTGTTTGTTTTGATGGTTCCTGCTGTTGTTTGTTTTATGGTTCCTGTTGCTGTTTGTTTTGATGGTTCCTGCTGTTGTTTCTTTTGATGGTTCCTGCTGTTGTTTCTTTTGATGGTTCCTGCTGTTGTTTGTTTTGATGGTTCCTGTTGTTGTTTCTTTTGATGGTTCCTGTTGTTGCCAAGTAACCTTTTTCCATTTCTATTTTTGTTAATTTTTTTTTCAGTAATTTGCATGAAAATTCTTTCATGTTCTAGTGTTTGATGCCAAAGTATTAAGTGGGGCGTAAAACACCGTGACTCAACCTCACTCCATTCGTTTCCTCATGATTAATCATCTTTAAACTAAACCTTTTATTGTTGTAAAATGACAGTTGCCTTGTGGCAGTTTGAAATAATTAATTTGAGAGAGAAATTGTCAGCTTATAAAAATTGCTAATTAAAGATATAATGTTGGGATAAGGCAAATGATGTAAGCGATATGTTAAGATTATTAGTAAACATTAAAGAAGAATCATCTTTAATCTCTCCAACATTACTTGTCAGTGTTTGTGTACTGTCATCATCTGAACAAAATTAATAATAATAATAATAATAATAATAATACAGTGATAATAATGATGATGGTGATGATGATGAGAATAATGATAATGTCAATTAATAATCCAAATACAATAAAGCGTTCACTGACATAAAAAGATCAGTTTACAAAGAAAAAACAAGTCAGACATGACCAAACAGTTAAAGTTTCCCGAAGCGACGTTTCATTTATTATAGACATGTAAAGACGTTTTAATTACAGTTATTATGTTGTGTGTTTGTTACTTATACATTTTACCTTTTGTGGCGACTGATTTAGGGAAAATAAACACATAACAGTAAAAAGTGGTTTATTTCTTAAACTTTACAAGACATACAGGGGGAAATTTACATTGTGAAAACCACGTAAAATGGCACTATTGACTATCAAAGCTAAAACTATCCCACTGGACTGTCGTGCTGATTTTGAATTTCTTTTAAAATAATGCATTCAAATTCAGAACATAGTTGTCATGTGCTGATTTTGAATGCATTATATAACTAGAAATTCAAAATCAGCTCATGACAGGACATATACTTCAGAACCATTTATGTTACCAGTGACCCTTAGCATCTTTTAGTCTTTTCTTGTCTTGTTTTGTTATATTGTTTTGTGGTTTTATATATTGTTTCGTGTTCTCGAATGCTTTTGGTGTTCACAATTAAAGTTTTCAGAATGCTTTTGGTGTTCACAATTAAAGTTTTCAGATGCAAACTTTTTTTCTTTATTATCTTCATTAGTTTCACTCTTATATCAGAGACTGTAAGATGGTAACCTATTTTTTTTTTCTTAAAATCATTTTCTGTCGCTTACGGATCACAGAGCCTTTCATTTCCTAGGTTCCAATCCCATTCGGACAGATCACAGAGCCTCTCACCACCTTGGTTCTTATCCCATTCGGGCAGATCACAGAGCCTCTCACCACCTTGGTTCTAATCCCATTCGGACAGATCCTTATGTGAGAAAGTTTGTTAGTTTGCTGACACTCCGGTTTCCTCCTCCATTCCAGAACTAAATGTCTTAAAATCAGTGAAAAATTGTTAACATGGGCGTAAAACAGCATTACTCAACCTAACTCAACACGATTATCTGTAAATCAGCCATTTTTAAAAACCTACCCTTTAAATATATTTTTAGAAATAATATAATATTTTTCAAAAATTAAAAGTTAAATTTTGATGGGTATCTTTGCTTGTTCGGTCAGTTTTTAAAACCCAAAACTGTTAAGCCTTATGAGACATGACGCAAAAAGAAACACATTTTTCATATATTATAAGCTAAATACAGAAAATAGTATAATTTATATTGACAAATTTTAAACAGAAAGTTCAGTACAAGGAAGTAATTTGATTAGACGTTCTTACGTATGTTTTTGTGGGTGATAAGCTCTCATTACATCTCTGAGTCATCTGTTTATTATATTTTTCCAGAAATTATCATAAATGCTATTTCTTAAAACCACTGGAAATTTTTAAATAACACAGAAAATGTTATCAATGTCGAAGAAGGAAATATACGTAATATTTTGGCAACTTGATAGTAACTCTTGATATCAAATCTTTTGTATATGACTATCATACCAAGAAAGCCTATGATACAAATGTCGCAGTAAATTTATAACAAGAGTGATGCGTCATTTTTTAATTTTTTTTTATATTTATATACATTTTAAAAATAAGACATAGGCAATTATTATATCAAATTACTGTTGGTAGAACTTTGTTGATCATTACTAAAAAAAATTATTATAAAATGAAAACATTTTAAGAAAAAAGTAAAGCCCCATTAACATCCACCAACAGCCTGTAAAATTTCAAAGTTTTTCTTAATAATAAGAATTTTAACTAGAAAATCTCGATACCTTTTTTGATTAATTTATTACTATACAATTCACATTTGTTTAGATGCAAAGCTATAGAGCGTCTAGTTGCTGTCGAACACACAATAGTCAATCTGACGACCGTGCGATACCCTCTTTGTATATCAGCAATGGAACCTGATCATCACCAGCACTTATAAAAAAATTCAGAAATAATAAAAGTGTTATGTCTTCAGCGTTAAGTTGTCAACTTACTTTTCAGTTTTGCCGTGATTCCGGCGAATGTTATCATTCATCCGGACTTTGGAAACAAACTGTCTAACTTTGAGATTTGAAGACATTGGCTTTCCTTGGGCGGGATGTTCTCGCAACGGAATTCCGCACAAACAACGGGAACCTGCACCGCTGTTTACTTTATATTTAGAGTTTATCTGGTACTTTGATCACGGTTTTATTAATTATGTTCATACATCTGGGAATCGAAGCAGAAACAACACTGTGGTACAACGGGAGAAATTTACCTTTCATGCCGAGTTCCGTCACGTCTTCAACCACCTGGTAGATGCTTAAACCACTTGCTATCTTATTGTTTGTGACTGTAAATGTTTTCGCCATGTTTACATTCTAGTCGCTGTTTCTTTGTTTTGGCGAAAAAATCCGAGAACAAGTACTTGCTATGTTCGAGAGTGAATCCTTTTTCAAGTTCATGGACAACCTATATTGTGTCTAATAAATTATTACTGTTTTATATAAAAAAAGCCATCAACTATAGGTTATTTGGTCCACTGTATTTTCAATGTTTAAACGTCAAACAATCTTTTTTAAAATTTTTTTTCCTGTAAGTTATTAATTTATTAAGTATTTGTTTGTTTGATTGTTTGTTTTCAGTAAAAGTGTGTGATAGTGGAGAATGTTGTCGTTCACATTATGATAGGTTGGGATTTTGGAGAAAAGACGTTTGGTGTATAGACTATTGCTGTTCCATACACAACGCTATCAATTATAAGTTGTATTGTTGTAGCGATCCGCTCAAACGTGCTGGCGATACAGTCAGAGATACATTCTGTTCAGCGTGGTTTACACATCCAAGTAACATGTAAGTTTATAGAAATGTTTTGATGATCTGGGTGGCCATATTATCTAAAGCGCCCGTTAACCGCATACGTTTGAATCAGTGTGCAAAAGTTTGTCAGTTTGCTTGCCGAAGGTCGATGGTTTTCTCCGGAGACTACGATTTCCTCCACCATCCCAGAAATGACCACATCGATATATGTGAAAGAATCTTGACTAGGGCGTAAAACACAAATACACCACTCAATTCAACTCATTTGAATGTTCTCTGATGAGATATAGGTACCGTCACTAAATTTTTGTAGATGTTCTAAATAAGTTTTTAGTCACTTGCCATACATTGGCCCAAATTATTCTCTTAACACACACACACACACACACACACACACACACATATATATATATATATATATATATATATATATATATATATATATATATATATATATATATATATATATATATATATATATATATATATTTCTGTGCGTGTGTTGCTTCCAGCTTTTACTTGTTTCAGAATTTAGTAAAAATGGACAAGATGTCGATTGACGCCTTTTATTACTTCATATCCTCTCACTATTGTTTACCGTCAATTTTTGTTTATTATTTCAGATGGGTTCCTATACTTATCGGTATCATTTGTTTGGCTATTTTAATTGGTATGTGTGGATGTTGCTTCTGCTTCTGTTGCTAATGACGTCATCATCAAAACGAAAAACCTGAATAAAAGATCTTGTATAGAAAGAATTGGTGTTTGTTGTATAACAGTGGTTCTGAAGGCTTTGGCACATTGGATATTACTTATTATTTGGATACACGCGTATATTATAACTTGTAGCCCGCATCATGATATGATGGATAGCAGTTCCACGAGTATTGTGTATTCATCCAGCTGAAGGTCATTTATTATGGTGTTACCGTGGAAATTCATGTTAATAGACACAACTCTATGATGTAGTCAAGTAATATTATGTATCACCAGGCTTGGAAACTTTGACTTATGGTTATCATTGAAATACACGTATATATAGCAAACGATATAATATAATCCCGTTTCATATGATAATATTCACCATGAAAATCGAGACTAGTTTCAAACGATATTATACATGAACGTGGATTATTTATTATCCAATATTTACACCTAAACAAAACAAATGTTGATTGGTGTTTTATTGTATAGGATTATAGAGTTATAACGATTTATGGATTATCTATAAATTAATAATTGTCTAATTAATTTTATAATTATTATTAAATGTATATTGGAAATCCATGATGTGTATTTATTTAGTATGTCTGCCATCAATTAAAGATAGATCTGTGATAAAAGGTATATTGTTAAATGAGTTTTGCTTCCGCACACCGTGATACTTCTGTTATAAAGCATTTTTAAATGTTTTATACTTTCAAAAAATTTTTTTATTGTCATAACGTTTCTGCGAAGCTATTTTTTCATTGAATATAAAATCACATGGACTTTTTTTTTTCTAATTGTAACGTAATTGTTTCTATAAGGTTCCACGCAGACGTTATACTCACGTGATAAATTGGCAAACCAATCTGTTTTTTTTTTTTTTTTTTTTTTCATCATTTTATTAAGTATTTATAAAATTAATACTTAATACAGATATGTGTTTTTTCACTAAATCTCACTGCGGATACTAATGAACACCGGGTTGCTGTTTCAATGTTTTGTAAAATAATTTTTTTTTAATATAAAGTATTTATGAACCGCTGGCCGTAAAATCAGTGGGATACATGTAATTACATGTAGTTTAACCCTTTAATGGTGCTTTAACCGCGCCTTTTGGTATTTTGTTGTAATTTACTCCAAAGTCGGGATTTTCAAAATTAATGTTCTCAATATGCGTTTGCTATTTTGTTTTGCATTCTTGGTTGCATGTTCTTTTTATGATTTTAGCTACGAATTACTTAATTAGTTCAGACCATATCAATATATCAAGATACTCGCATACGTTTACAGTTTAATTTATGTTGATGAAGTAATAATAAAGGCCGTAATACTAGATAGATCTACGTTACAGTCAAGTTTCTTATATTCATATCGAGACGTTAAGTTCTTATATGAAAAGGAAACCAGAGTACCAGAAGAAAACCACTGAACTTTGATAACTGCACTCGAAACAGTTTTTGAATTTGGATCTACCCAAGTGGGGTTCGAACCTTGGCGCTGTAATGTAAACCGGTGCTTTAGACCACTCAGACACCAAGACACGTAAATATGAAAGAGGCTGAATTTGCAGTGCTACACAAATACTTCAATGTCTGTACAAACATAACTAAAATTGTCTGTTTTCGTTATTTGTCTTGTTACCTAATTTCTTTCATCGATTAGTGTTAACATTGGTCGCTAAACTAGGTAAAATGAAAGTACATTTGTTGGACACTGTATGTTTTATACTCAGTGCTTGTCCAAAGTCGGGAATTGTATAATCATTATAGTAAGTTCTTTTTCTTCGGTTTTTGGGAAAAAATACAAAACGTGAATAGTGCATGATATTGGTTAATTAAAAATAAAGTTTAAGGTGTATTAAAATGTTTTATTTTATCTTTACATAGTTCATACAATGTGTTTATTGGTAAAAATGTTAATTGTAAAATTATCACAGTCATAAAAATGTAAAGTGGTTGTGTATATAATAAACAGGTTAATATAATAATATATAATACAGGCTGTTCTAAAAACAAGTTTGTTAAAATCGCATAAAATCAAAATACCTATCTTATGTCATTTCTTCTTAGTTCTAAAATTGGTCATAATTGCACAAAAGGCAGTGCCAATAGCATGTTCCTCTTATTTGCCTCCCAATAGCAGATTCTCAGCCAAAACATAACCTTCAAGCATTTGATGTTCTGAACAAAACCATATCTGGACCTTTTGAGAAGGAGCATTACCTCAATAGAAAACCATCTTTATTTGGTGTTTTGATAAATACAACCCCATGTTTGATCTGGTTTTTTAAATAGACTTTTTATTTAGCGGAGCCGGGTGTTTCTGTTAATGAAGTGTGTGATACTGACAAATACATAATTAGTAACAGAGCTTGTGTTATCATGTTATCATGTAAATTACGATAACACCCGAGATTCGCCGGCTAGTAGAAGAAAATGTCATGATCTATTTTAATCCATTTTTAAAACAACCTGTATGTGTGATTATTAAAATGTGAAAAATACAAGAGTGACTTTGTTAAACGTTTTACACCTCCACAATAGAATATTAGTTAAAAAACAAGATGAAACAATAATAAAGGCATTATAAATTATGAAGAACATTGTTTCATGTGATAAAAGAATTCAACAGGGTCTACCTTCATATCTCGTGCCTATTAACGTTTGTGGGAAACCGTTTTCTGTTTGAAAAAAGAATGGTGTTTGACACTTCGGAAATTAACGTCGCAATTGGTTTCCATATCCATTTCCAATTTGTTTTTTTTCATACAAACATTAAAAAGTATTAATCATGTTGTACTCTGGCAATCCCTTATAATTTTTATTTATATATTATTTTTCTTGTTTTCCTTTTTATATAAAAATAAACAATCATATAAATTAGGGAAAAATTATCAACAGTGTGTATTGTGTAATATCTGATGATTCCTCGGTTGAATTTTATTCAACCTGCTTCCACAACATGTAAGCTGTCCAATAAACAACATTAAATATAACAAAAATTAATGGAAATAGAAAACGTGACACTTTATCAACTGTTCTAGCCTTCTCTCTGTTTGCTGAGGATTTTAAAAACCTGAATTTTTTCTTTCTTTTGTCCCATTCGTTCTACAAAGATAAAAGTATGTAATAGGATAATAATCATTATGAAACTAACACTGAATAAGTATTATATTCAAAATGGCCTAAAATACAGATATTTGTTTAAACAGACATCCCCTTTGTCAGATTTATGATGTGTGGGGAAGATGTGCAAGTTTTTTTTTTTTTTTTTTTTTTTTTTTTTTTTTTTTTGTTTTTTTTTTTTTCCTTTTTTTTTTTTTATGTTACATCTCACCTCAGTTCCGCCATTTTCTTCCTCTGTTTGTTTGTGTATAAATCCTGGCAGATCTTTAATTGAAGCCTTTTTTCGCTGTTCCACTCTTGCAAGCACGTTAACATATGCAAATTCTACTAGAGCCGCAAATACAAATATAAGACAAGTAGCCATCCAAATGTCAATGGCCTTGACATACGATACTCTAGGGAGTTCTGCACGTGCACCTGAACTTTGCGTTGTCATGGTTAATACTGTCAGAAGACCCAATGAAATTCTTGCTGGTATAGCATCAATGTTCAACCAAAATGACAACCAAGATAGAACAACAATAAGAAAACTTGGAATATAAACTTGAATCAGATAATATCCATAAAGTCTGCTTAACTTGAAGGTTAGTCCAATACAGGTGTAGTTAACTAGAAATAGAAAAAAAAACAGACAAACAATCCTGGTTTCATTTGCTAACCTAGAGCATGTTAAGCCTAAAGGAATTAAAGGAATCTGTTTTAAGTTACTGAACCAGCCAAATAAAGGACGTAAGATTATATGCATTTAAACCATGTGTATAAGCTGATATAAACGATATGGTGTCTAACAAAGTTTTTATCGGGCAAATTATTGCAAATTAAAACATTTACAAATACAGGATTGGCTTATGTAATACAATATTAGGCTGTCGATTCCTAAATTATCAAAAATACTTTGCCGTAATACCATTGATTTAATGTTCTGTATTCGAAAGACAAGAATAGGATAAAAGTTGAATCAACTATTTAGCTTTGGTATTATTGGTGATGTTCATTTTGTCATTGAAAGCAAACTTTTCAGCGAAACGAATAATAATAATACCTTTGTGACGATGAAAATGATAAATTAATATCTTTACCAAAAACCTTCACATTTTAGAGTGAATTACATTTTAATCAAGATTCTTCCATTTAAATTGAGATTGTCAATTTTTGATTTATGATGAAAACTCAGTGCCTAAAGAAAAGAGCCGATCTCGGGTAGTCAGATAACCGACAAAAAATTTATGTTGTTGCAATTGATCTATTCAAAGGGGATAATATATTGCAACAAAAGTCGCGTTGATTCAAACGACAGCCGTACTCGCCCACCGAGGCCCAATTTTTTATGTAAAAAGTGCAAGAATTACAAATAGAAAATTTGGGTTTCTTACCTCCGGTATACTGTTTATCGCATATATATGTTTTAGGCTCTCCCATTGTAAACTGAGGTAGATGCAGATTAGGATCTTTTTCAACAGGTTTTTCATTCCATCGTAGTAGTAAAGTGTCCATACTGTAACCATCTGGAAATATAAACTCTATACTATAAAGTAAGTATAAAAAATATCAAGCCTGCTTTAAAAGTTGTCAATTAAATTGGCCTTTTTAAAAATATAATTTGTCTAAGAACAATTCACACCACACACACACAAAGAGAGAGAGAGAGAGAGAGAGAGAGAGAGTATTCACCCATATGGAAGAGCGAGATCGGTTTAAGCAGTCAAATATTAAATTCTATAACTTAAATAATACACGGAGAATTGCAATTCACGGCATCGCAAATCGGTATTAAAATCAACCCATAGTTGTTGAAATATAACATGAATGGTGTGTCGTTTTACTTGCAAATTCATCAACTACTTTGTTCTGTGTGTCAGAAACCATAAACCTGTATTGTGAGTGTTTTTGTGACACGGTATCAATTATATAACAATGACTCAACTATTACGTAAAAAAATAAAAGCTATGACATTTTAATTGGCAGAGATTTGAATGTAGATAGTTCAAATTTGAGACTCTTATTTATCAGTGTCTAAAATATTCAATACTCACAGCTTTCCATTATAAAATGACATTTCTGTTCATCTAAAGGGTATTTATGGTAACAGCATTCTACAAGAATATCTACCGGTGACTCTGAAACAAGCAAGAATGCAAAATTTAAGTAAAAAAATAAAAAGAAATAAGATAAAACAGGAGTTATTGATTTTTCATAAAACCAGTGGCTCTTTAAACTGCATTAGGAAGTCATTCATTATGTTCATGTCAAATGAAGTAAAAAACAACTAGTTAGAACTACAGGAAGCACTAACTAAAATATTGTTCACTACAAAATGAATAAAAAATTATTTCAGCGATTACATAAACGTTCAAACCTTACCGAACTCCTACATAAAAACGACAACTTCCCGAAGTTTTTTCAGGGCATCTTAGTTTCTACCACCATCCAAAAAAACTGACAACCTCAATACAAGTGAAAGAATCTTTACTGGAGCATTAAACACCATTGGTCCATTCCAATTAATAATAATAAAAAAAAACAACAATACTCTTATCTTTAGGACTTGATGCTTAGAGATAAATGCGTTGTTCTCAATGCTTACGTTTTACGTTTAACTTTTTTAACGCAAATCAAATATATATATATGACCTTTTCGACTGATAGTTTGATATTTCGAAACGTGAGTTTGCCTTTTAGTCTTAGGCGCTTGTTTTCGTACGTTTATTGTTCTTTTGGTTGCTGTTTATTTTAGTTTTTCGTCGTCAATGTTTCTTTCATTTGTCGTTTTTTGTCTTCAGGGGTGTTTGTTTCTTTAGTTTGTCGTTTCTCTAGCTATTTTTGCTTATTTCTTTTGTGTATTTTTTTTACGTTTATCGTTTCACGTGCCCTTGGTTGTATTATGATTTTATAATTTTTGCTGCAAAATGCTTTTTGTAATTTGATATTTTAACAAAAAGATACTTTTACGCTTTGGTAACATTTATTGACAATCACTAGCACTTTGTGACATTTAAACTCTGTAATTTCTTACCTCATACTGTACACAACTAAGCCGTCAGGATAAATATGCATAAGTTTATTAGGTACAGTAATGTCATGAAATGTAGCTTTCTTTTCATTAACAACAAAAAGATCTGGCACCCATATATCCTTAATAACTCTGGTATCTAGCTCAAGTGACTTTATACCCAAATTCGTGTTGTTATATGCTAATCTTGAATCAATCCATCTTTGTCGGATAAATACACTCATAGAATAATCCTAAAATTGGAAAAAAAAATTATATCTACCATCTGTTTTTCAGTTTGTGTTTTATAATATTTGTTTATAGAAAACCTAAAAACCTTAAATCATGTTTGATATTGTTTACTAAAATGAACTAGGAAATCGCCATACGAATCCGCGATTATCATCAGATATATTTGTATAGTGTTGCCGCCACGAGGATTTCACATTTTAGAAATAGTGGGCTTTATGCCGGAAGTGGTGCCCTTGGTGAAGTAATACATTGCATGCGCAAAAGAATCCGACATTTGTCTGATTTCTGACGTGTAAAATCCTCCAAGCGGCAACGTTTGATCTCTGCAGATAATTTTTTAATTATTTGCTTTCATCTTCATAGATTAGTTGGTAGAGTGCTCGCTCCGTAAGTGGAAGGCCATGGGTTTCGTGGGTCTGGCCCAAGACTTGAAAATGGGTAGTGACTGATCTTTCGCCAAGCACTCGGCATTATGAAATGAAAGTCACGGTTCTTTCGGATGGGAACTAAAAAAAACGAGGTCCCGTGTCATGGCAGGCGTGACACGATAAAGAACCCTGCTGTATAATGCCATCAGCGCAACGCACAGGCAAATTTCTGCACTTTCGCCTATAGCTGGCGACGTCTCGATATAAGTGAAATATTCTTGACTGAGACGTTTAACACCATTACTCAACTCAACTCAACTCATTTTCATAGCTTCATTCCTAACTACACATATTTGATTTTTTATTTATGCTTTATACATGTTTATTTTCAATCTACTTTTCCACTTTTGTTTTAACGCTACAGGGCTTCTAGTGCCTTATTAATTCACCAGCAAAATGAGAACAACTGACATATTAACGATGATGCAAAGTATGTCAAAAAATCCAAGAACTTGTTATATTTTAATAAACATGGTATATCGTGACCTTAAATTAAAAACAAACAGTTAAAATATCTGAATAAATGATCGACAGCTCAAACAGGAATGAAAAGCTTGGCAATTTTAATCAAATTTTGGAAGAAGTTAAAGTTACGTTTTACTAAAGTTGTATTGGTATGTTCTTCCTTTAAAAGTAAGGCTTCAAAAAATGTGTTATACTGAATATTTGATGTTAAAATGAAATATATATGTTACCATTGTTGAGTCACTTATAGAGTCAACGCTAAGGATATATATCTGCACTTTACTGGTAACGGGGGTACCCTAAAAAGTAGGAAAAAACATTTCATCACAAATAAATGAAGGCTCATTGTGTAATAATTTCATATACTTGTCCCCTAAACAATTTCTACATCAATCTAACGCATACAAAATAATGACTTTTGTTTCTGTTTTTTTTGTACCATTGCACACATGTGGATGCCATTAGAGTCTTCTTATTCTTAGAGTTATTTTCTCCCAGCATCACAGATAACCGTAGTTGGCCACTGTGCAGTCTGAGGCAATTCAGATCAATTCAAAATTTATTCAATCTAAACCGACGGAGATGTAACAAGTGTTTATTTATACAATAAACAAATCTGATGCCTGCATAACAATTATATTACAATATTTGATTTATGCAGTCTATACATACAAAGCTTAAACTTATAAACATAATTATATAATGTGTATGATACTAAATTGGGGATGAGAAAGACCAACAATGACTTGTGACTACATCAAAACTTTTCATCGTTTTGATTTAACAAGGCCAATTAATTTGTTTCTTAACACATAATATCGAAACTGTATTCAAACTTATTAGTTCATTATTTAGCATCTAATAATGAGATTCTTTGAAATCCCTAAAAAAAAAAAAAAAAGGATAATAGCATAATTCAAATTTGGTCGAACAAAGCTACAGAAGACCATCTTAGGAGATTGCTAAAACTGTTACCCTTTGTAAACGATTATATTTTCAAATAAAAATAATTATGATTAAGACCCGAATATTGCAATCATAGTCTGCAAGATCATATCATTTTAACATGCTGTATAATCGATAGAGAGTCTTATTATTATTTTTTTTTTTTTTACATTTGTTTATCACAGTGATGTTCTCAATGCTGCAACCATAAGACATTTATAGAAGTACTTATAAATTTATAATTCTCTATACAATTATTGATATTATTTTTACTATCAGCAAATTAGTCAAGTAATACAGAAGTAATAATATCCTGGTTTAATGCTAATTTTCTACCTGATTTTGGACGGTCAAAACAATTATAAAGGACGTCATAAAATATTTTGAAACTTAAGTGACAGACCTTTTCATAAGCAACGGAATTGCAAATATAATGACCTTTGGTACGGTTTCTGACAGTTTTCCACTTATACAGATATTTTGACTTACCTTTATCGTAATTCGGTGGAATTCTGGGATCGTAATTACTTGAATTCAATATATTATCTATGATTCGTTTCCTGTAAAAAATATATTTAATTTCAAAATTTTATTTGTTTTCTTTTAATATATAAAACCATTTTTTAATTAGGAAAGTTATTAAGCATTACAAACACTATTGTATAAAGGTTCAATGTAGACAAAAGTAAAGAACTAAAAAACTTTGCTTTTGCAAAATAAAGAATGTTTCTCTATCGTTTTATTTTCAATTGTGTCAAATATTTCATATCGCGTACTAACGCGAAAGTTATTGCGTGCTCTCTCTCTCTCTCTCTCTCTCTCTCTCTCTCTCTCTCTCTCTTCTCTCTCTCTCACACACACATACGCACACGCACACACCCACGCACACACACACACACACACACACACACACGCACACACATAACACACACACACGCACACACGCGCACACGCACACACACACGCGTTATAGCATGATCACACAAAAGGTACAGAACGTCAAATCTTTTTCGTGAACACGTAACAATTTTCGCTTACATATGGAAAACATTTCGCAAGGTGCCGTAGCGGAAGAATGTGAAGTCTCCTTAAAAAAACCTTTTTTCACTAGGCACCACCAAAAAGCTAACTTAAAGTAAGTAAAGGATGTCATTGTTCAAATATAACATACTTGAACTTATATCTGTCAATATTTCAAATAAATTCAACTAAATGGCACCAGTGTGTTTAACACCTTTCGATATATATAATATATATATATATATTATATAATATATATATAATATATATATATATTATATATATATATATATATATATAACGAAAACAGAAACACTACCCTTGCATTATGAGACAACATGAGCAGCTGTAAAATAACAAACGTGCAACGTGCAAAATGATGCAGATCGGGAATTTAGCAAATTAAGAAATCGACTGAAATTGTAAGTAATATCCTTTTTCATTATTTTATGTTAAAAGACATTTGTCTTAAATGAGGACTTAAATGATTAATAAAATAAAGGAATAAAATTGGAAAACTTTTAAACATGTACTTAAAAATAGTCAACGTAACAAAGAACATGACACAACAAAAAAAAAAATGGTTGAAACAACCAAATACGATAGAGCAAAAAATGACAAACACTTATAGTGGACTACTGAATATAAAACAGGAAATGACAAACAATTGTAGTGACCTCTGACTATAAAACAAGAAATGACAAACACTTGCAGTGACTACTGATATAAAACAAGAAATGACAAACATTGTAGTGACTCTGACTATAAAACAAGAAATGACAAACTTGTAGTGAACTCTGACTATAAAACAAAAAATGACAAACAATTGTAGTGAA